>VZTX01011992.1:975504-1096690 GCA_013400915.1 Pardalotus punctatus
CCATCCCATCCCATCCCATCCCATCCCATCTCCTGGAGCAGAGGAGCTCTGAGAGCACCCGGGCACTGCCCTCACCCCAGCTGTGAACGCCATCTCCGTCCCTCTCCTTGTTCCCGTGCTGCTGGCACAGCTGCAAAGCCCAGCTGTGTCTCTGGCCTCTGCTGGAACTCTCAGGAGCACGAAGGTTAATCAAATATACAAATTCTGCTGGTACAGAGGAGACCACAGGGCAGTGGTGATTGCTGCCCCAGGGCAGTGCCAGGTCTGACCCTTGAGCTTCTCACTTTCCCTCCTGAGAGAGCCACACAAAAATGCAGCCTGTTAATTTACTCCAGAGATTGCAGTGTAAAATGCAGGGAGAAATCCAAGCCTTTAGGGCAAGATTTTTAATCTTCAGGTTCAATTTAGACTGTTGCTTAAAGTATGCACTGAAATAGTGTTACATGAGTAATTAGCAAATTAATAGCTCACCACGTTTTGCAGAAATGTCAGCCCCTACAAATGTCATTGCCATATCTTTACAAGCTCAACTTTTTATTTTTAGACCAATAATTTTGTCTCCGATGAGCATGGGAGACAAAAAATGTTTCGCTGCTGATTAATGGAACAATGTATTTTTAAGAAGGCTGAAGTTCCAGCATTTTGAAGACAGCTTAATTGAGATTTATTGACACTTCAACAGTCTATGTACATAAATATGTTTTGTGAAGGTAACGTTCTGTGGGCTGCTGGAGACCAGGGTGAGGTTTGTTTTTGAAGAAGTAACAAGACATTTTATTCCCCTTTAAGCCATGGTGACGTGTGCCATGGTTTGTGTTTCTCTGCTCTGTGCTCGGGGATGAAAACTCAGGGTTTGCTGTAGGAACCCAGTTTCAGGGCTGGGACAGACTGGGGAGGAGGGAGAGCGTGGATTGTGCTTCAGTTTCTCTAGAAATCTGCTTTAGCCTTGCCAAAGGCGTCCTGGGATCTGGTAGCTCAGCAAGGAATTCAGCTCTGTTACAGAGTGCATAGCATTACAAAAAAAGCAAATGAATAATGAAAATACTGTATTGCACTGCATTATACCTACCAGAAAAAATGCAAAATGAGGCATGATTTCCATTCTGGTACCTGCCACTTAAAATTAGTTACCCCCCAGTTAGCACTCGTTTTTTTGTTTGACTGGATAATTAGATGGTGATTTCGTTTTGTTAGAGTAAGTGCAACAAATTGATCACATTATTTGCAAAATGCTTTGCTTTCTTAAAAATAATTGAAAAGCTGGGACCAGAAAACCACCATCAATACCCATATTTATCTAATTTAAAGTTTTATAAAAACTTTTTTATGAGGGAAATATATAATAAGATGACTTTGGATGCTGATAAAAGTAAAACTGGACTGGGTTTTAAAATATTTTTTTATTTTTTATTTTTTAAAGCTAAACCTTTCTATTAGAATGTCTCCTATAAGAAGTGTTTGAAGGTTACTGTGAGATAACACAATTGGTTGGTAACTCCTTTTTCGGTTGTTTTATCCTAATTAAAATCCAGAATGTTGTTTACTGCATAATATTTATTTAATTGAGGTTTGCAAAGCCCCAGTAACAATTTACTTTTATTGTTTCAGCAGTTCAGCTTAGTTTCATTTTGATCACACAAGAGCTACCAAGTAAACAGTTCATCTGCATACCAGAGATTATTTTATTTTTCCTGGTGGGAATTTTTCCTTGCAGATTAACTCTTTCAGCAGCCACTTTGACATTATTGTAATTACACCTCATCTATAGCCTATCACATCAGTAGGAGGAAAAAATTAAGAGAAGCAGCCATTAATTTTGCTCATTCAAATTGTGTTTGCTTGCGAGAAGACAGGCTATTATTTCTTCTTACAAAAGCCATAATGAGAAATTTTCTGAGCTGATTGTTCAGATCAAGCAAAGGGCAATGTGCATTTGATTAAAGTCCACCCAAAGTCTTGAGCCTGGGAGTATTGAATGTGAAAGCAAACGTGGTGCTAAATCCCAGAAGATTTAGGTAGACCCTGGGCATGGGTCAGCTGGGATTTTTTGCAAGAAAATAATAAAAATAGGGCTAGATTGGCTGGAAAGGGTAAAAACTTGGGAAGGAAAAAAAAATCTCAAACCAAGGAATAGCTGTTGTAGGACTTCATACCTTGAAAAGCATTGTTGATAAGACAGAGATAAAATCTTTTCTTGCCTAGAGTAAAAACCACTTAATTTTGTAAGTTCATTTGCTGTTCCCTTTTTAGAGATTATCTCCCTCCTACGTTGTTAGCACCTTTGTTTCCCCACACGCAGCACTGGGAAAATAACAAGCAATATGAAATTTGTAAAAATATCAGTCAGCCCGATGGCCCTCGGTTGATTATGTCCCTAATCTCCGTGGGTAGACGTGCCATTTCACAGGATCCGATCAATAAGGCAGCAGCAGCAGCCTGGGAGCTCCAGCAGAGTGTTAATAAATCCCACTTTTCCAGGGAGCTATATATGAACTCACGTTGAAGTCACTTGGAGTTTGGTGAGCTGATCAATGGCAGGGTTGGACTCAAAAGCCAAAGGAAAAGGGAGAGAAATCATTCCTTTCCCACAAGCAGCGCTGCCACGAGGAATATGAGAAACTTTGTTGTGTCGTAGGACTTGCTGAAGCAAGCAAAATGTGTCAGCCTCCACGTTCTGCTGGTGCTCGACTGTGTGAAAGTTACAGGGAGTAAGTGAAGGTGGCCTATGTCAATCCAAAATTGTTATTGCCATTCACACAAGCAAAGAAGAGGGGAAAAATATTTCACGTCACAGTGGCACTCCAGGGAACTGCTCATCCATGGCTTTCTCCATCAGAGGAGAAGTTTCAGCAGCACAATCTGTTAAAAAGGAGCAGGAGTAATTTTAGATATTCCTAAATGGATTTTTCCGTGCAAAAGCCCTGCACTGGTGTTGAGGGGAAGGGTGAATAAAGAAAGGATGGCTTTTCCATCCTAGTGCTGCCTCACAGTGCTGCAGTTGTGCCCTGGCCTGGTGTTCCCATCCCTGCTCGTCAAACAGGGCTGTTGGATGAGACCTGGGACAAAATGTCAAGAGATAAATTGGTACAGCTCTATTCTTGGGATCATGAGCACCGTGAGTCTTCCCATTACCCTTCTGCCTTACTTACTTTGCTCTCTTTGCTTTGTCTTATCTACCCCAGTCAAGTATAGAAAGATTAACCAAATCCAGTGCTGGAACTCGGAGTGAATGTGCTCTGTGTGTGTTCTAAGGGGAAAAAAGAGAAAAACCTTCGCAAGCAAGTTGAAGTAACAGATGGAGAACCGCTAAGATTGCTCTTTCCTCAGTTAGAAACTTTCTTACCCATGAAAAGGCTGAAAGGATGGGCACAGTTTATACTTCTTGAGTTAAAAGAACATGATATCACCATTTCAAATGCTGCTGCATTTTAAAAAGAGCGATGGAAATGCTTCCCCTGGGTGGAGAAAGGCTCAGCTGAGAGGCTTTGCCGGGTGCTGATAGTTACACACTGGGATGCATCTTCTTTTCTGTATCCCGGTGAAAAAGTGCATCCCTCTCAACTTGACCAGCCTGCAACCATCATATTTTCCTTGTGGTTGAACAAAGGATATTTTTTAGCTGATACCTCTATGTGGTGAAAACCACAGTTTCATTTTTTGTGAAGCCAGCTGGATTCTTCTGGTACTTACTCCCAGCTGTTTCAGCATAATTTCATGCCCATGAAAAGAGGTTTTGGAAATATTAATTGAAAAATTGAAAATGTCTGGTTTCCTGAAAATGTCTCTGGCCTGATAACCCAAAAGAGGAAGGACACAAAGTTCTGTGTCTAGTTGTAATTTTAACAGAAAAGATGGGAGTATATATGTGTAACTATTTTCTGCCCTAGGCAATTTTGTGTTAGTATTCACTGCTCTGAAGTGTTTTCCCTTGGATTTTTTTGCAGAGGACAAAATGCAAGTGTTGAGTGGTTTTGTAGATTGATATTGGAAACACAAACAGCTTTACTTGGATGCACTGGATCATGTAGGGTGTTTTATCTCTGGTTAGGAATGTGTTTTTGTGCCCAGCAAAGAAAAGAAGTTCCATGGATCTGACAGAGTTATTATTAGGATGAGATTATTATCTGGAGGTAGATGAGTGAAAAAATTAATAATTATTTATGCATAAACATGATTATACATTTAAAATTAATGTTCTAATTATATTCTTTTCATATTCTGGGATATTAATTTTAAATTCACTGCTTTGGTGATTAATCTTGCCTTAAATAAATCTGCCAAAATATGAAACCCAGGGAACACAAAGGAACAAGAATGGAGTCAAAAGAAATTCTTTTAGCTATCTGGATATTTATAAAAGGCTTCCTGCTTACCTAACATTAGGGTTTTTTCTCTCTCAGTTTTGCTTGTTTATAAACTTGCTGGTTGATTCCTAAGTGAAGGCAATGGGAGTTTTTCCATTAACTCCGCTGAACTATGAAACAGGCACCGCATGTCACTGCATACATCAACCCATCAGTTTAGGCGTAGTGTCTTATTTTTTTGAATGAAACAAAATAATAACTCTGCAGGGCAGCTGATCACCTTATTATTTTCCATAAATCTACATTACTGTCGCACACAGGAACTGCCTCTCTGCCAGAGAAGAGATTCAATTAAAAGGCTGCCAGAACAAATGGACCTGCCCTGCATTCCAAAGTCAGACACGTTTGCTTCCACCAAATACCAGAGCAGCTTTCTCAGATGGAGTCCCTCTGCTTGAAATGTCTCCCCACCATTTTTACTTGAGTTTCCTCCAGGAATCAACAGCTGAAATGTCTTTTACTGCCCTGATGAATCACAGCTCACTTAGTCTTTATCTAGATGGAGATCATGTCATCAGAGGATAGAATTTTGCACTGCAGGTGATAATAGAGCTTTCATTTGGCCAAATTTTTATGAAAAGCATCTACAAGTACTACCTCTTGTTTAGTGTAGAAGCTTTCTAGTCCCTCATTACAAGATATCTCAGTGCTGGGTGGCATCATGGTGGAAGATTCCAATAATGAAAAAAATAGAAAAAGGAAGTTCCTTTTTTCAAGAGCCACTCCTAAATTGGGAGGATTTGTTTAGGTGTGCTTCCACCAAGGGTCTATTTCTCATGTGTTCCCGTGGTCTTACTTGGAAATAAAAACAAACAGAACACCTAAATCAGAAATTTTCCTTAAGGCTTTTACTGATGGGGGATTATGTTTAGAAGTTATTGTACATTGTAATTGGTTACTGCCAGTATAATAAAGTGTATTGAGCTCAGGTCTTTAAAATCTTGTATTTTAAAAAAGTTTCACCTTTTTGTTTAGCTATGTATATGAGAGTTAAGTTTTTGCCCCTAAAGCCAAAACTTAAAAGACTGATCCAGCATCTGATTTCTTTTTAAAATATTACTTATCACTTCTACTTGTAACTAAGTTTTTTCAGGGTTACAGACATCAGTGACCTCTTTCAGTAGCCTTTTCTTTCATGTGTGCAATATCTAAGAGCAGCGTAAATGCTCCTTGGAATCTCACATTTAGTTATTCACTTTGATGTTTCTAGTAGGGTGTTCAATACTAAACTCTGTTTTGTTGTTTCACAGAACAAAAAAATTACTTCATCTACTTTCTCCACACTAACTGATCTCATAGTTCTTGGTTTTATAGCTCCTTAGATATTATAGAATGGTTTGGGTTGGAAGGTGTCCCATGGGCAGGGACACCTTCTACCATCCCAGGTTGTTCAAAGCCCTGTCCAACCCGGCTTTGAACACTTCCAGGGATGGGACAGCCACAGTTTCTCTGGATAACCCATCCCAGCGCCTTACCACCCTCACCCTTAAGAGTTTCTTCCTAAAATGCACTCTAAACCTACATATTTTCTGCCAACGTTTCTATGATGCTGTTGATGACCAGCTTCATTAAGGTGTAGCATTATTATTTTCTTACCATTTCTTTTAGTGTTACTTGGTTTAAATTTGCTCACTTTTAACATTGTTGGTGACATTGCAGAAGTAGTTTAGTTTCCTTCTGACACAGTTCCTTGTACTTCTCATATTTTCCTGCCTCTCGGTGAATTTTCTGGGAGAAGATATCACCCTCTCCCTGTGTGCTAGAAGGTGCAGTTGGTAGGAGATGAGTTGCAAGCTGCAGTGCCCTGCAGATCATCAAATGAGCTTGTTTAGTAAGAAAATCTGCCTTGGAGGATTCATAGCAAATTCAGACCAGTACAGACCTCATTTGTTATTGGTGCAAGTGTGCAAGAGCAAAAGAAGACAGGGTTTGGCAGTGGTTGTATAACTGAAAAGAGAAACTACAAGTAGATTAAAACAAACAAACAAATACAATAAAAAAACCCTCCACACATTTACATGAGATACATCTAGAATCAGGATGTTTAAAGGGAAAACTGTAATATTCTGCCTTAAGAAGAACTTGAGGAAATCCTTCTAGAGCAATGTGCATCAGCATGAAACAGAGTTTAATGTCAAAGGATGTCAGTAATTGTTCCATTACCTGTGCAGAGTGACAGGCAATTTAAAGGCAAGCCCATGTACTGATGGCCTTTGCATGATGAGCTCCCGTGCCCTGGGCACCCTGGGGAGTGAGGAGCTGTGAGAAACATCCCAGCCCCTTCCCCAAGGACTCTCCCTCTCAGGAGTGCTGAGGCACAGGGAGATGTAGGAGGTGTAATGACTTTTTTCCCCATGCCCACAGTGCAGGAGGGATTCTGCCCTCAGCCAAGCTCGGCTCCTCAGGAAGCCTTTTCGAGGTGGGTTCCTCGCAGTGGAGCTGGCTCCCAGCCTTCCAGAAAGCCTTGGACACAGCAGGTATTCCCTGATGTTTGCCAACTGTCTCATTTTCAAAGCTGCGGCAGAACTGGAGACATGGTTTGAGGAAAATCCGTTTAGACCCAAGACAATTTAAAACAGTTTTTGGAGTAAAAAGCAGTGAAGAGCCTGTGTTGATCCTGTTGTAAAAGGTGTGTATGTTATACCTGCCACGATCTCCACCAAGTTTTCATTTCTCTCAACTTCTGGTAGTAATTTTTTTTACAGAAAGAGCACAAAAGTTCCCCTCCAGCAATATATAGATATTTTTATCCCAGCAAATGCCTAATGTTATGAAGATTTCTTTGATGACATGAAAGATTTATTTAATACTGCTTTATGCGTTGGTAGCCCATCCAAGGAAAACAATACTGGTATTTGTGGATTGCATTTGAATTTGGGGGGTTTTGCCTCCTGAGGTGCCATTGAAGAGTGTGTGAGTGAAGCCGACAAAGTTGTTGACTTTTTTACACCTTTCTAAAACTATACAGAAAACAGGGCAGTATTATTTAAGAGTAACTGCAAATGGCAAGCCTGCAAGTGAGTGAGCTGGGGTCTCCTTGGAGGATGATTCCCTTTACCCCTCTCTCTACAACACTGTGGAAAACAGGAATTTTCCTGAGCTTTGTGTCTGTCCAGAATCTCCTCTCCTGCTCTGGGGTTTCTCTGCCACTGAGCTGCGACTCTACCAACTGTTAGAGACACAAAAGCTCTTTCCAGTTCACTTCACCCAGAAATAGCCTGCTGTCTAAAACCTTTCCTTGCCCAGCTCTCCGCTCTCTATTGTAATGTCCCACCCCGGTTCTGTGGGGAAGATCCTAAATGTGCCAGGTATTTTTTTCCTGCAGGCCTGGCCTGGAGCACCCTGCGGGCTGGGCTGCAGGATGCTGTGCCACGGCCTCCTTTCAAAGCACAGGGCACAGAGGCTGCTGCTCAGAGAGGTCAGGGCGCTTTGTGGCCACAGATCCAAGGGAAATGCAGCTTCACACACTCTCAAAAGACAAAATCTTACAAAGGCTTCCAGGGCAACAGATATGTAATATCTCAGTCTTATTCTGAAGCTGTCAGACAATAAAATAACAATGAAACCCTGGACTGATAATCAGATTTCAAGCAGAAGGTAACAGAGGAAATAAAAACAAAAAAACAAACAAACCAAAACCAACCAACTTTTATTTCTCAGGAAGAAAAGTCTGAGTATGCTGGTTGTATGCTGACACGTGAAAATCCTCAAGGAGCAGCCAGTAGACACTAGAGGGCAAAATGTGGGATTGCCCATTTAGTTTACAGATATCTGGATTTAAAACAAGCAGTGGTGTGAAATGATATGCACAGTGCAGTGCACTGACAGGCCTCCCAAGGTGTATTCTGCAGAAAATATTTTGTATTATCTCTGTGTTATAGACAGAACAGCGGGTGGGATCATGGATGCACATCCACTCCTGGACCCAGCTCAGAAAAATAGGTGCAAAAATGTTGTTTGATCAGACTGATCCAAATTATTGGTGTAGTAGTTTTTCTCTGCTTAAATGAGAGTTTCCATAGCAGCAAACAGAATATTATTAATTGGTAGGAGATGTAGGTGAAGCACCAAAAATTTCTTGAAAATTTGTAATGTTATTTTATTTCAACTTCCTCTGATCAGAAACCGCTTCTAAAGGATTTGTTAATGCATTTTCAAATACACCTTTAAAACTTTCGTATTTAGTTTTAGCAACTAAATGTATTAGTTCCACCAGAACAGAATATATCTACCAGACACTCTGAACCCTGGAGCTCCCCTCCCTCATCCATTGCTGAGAAACTTTGTGTTGGGAACTTGGAGATCATGGATGACACTATTCCAGCTACCTACATCAAAATTTCTTGATTGCTTTACAGACTTGGCTTACTTTGCAAATCCTGCAAGTACATTTCAATCAAGCTTGAATTTGACTTAAAAATAAAAATATTTCATCCAAGAAATTGGATTTTTCAATTTATTATAACTTTTAAAAAGATTCAAGCTAGTGTGGATGACCCAATATAGTATGACTATGATGTTTTAAAAATCATCAAAGCAATTCTTTCTTATCGTGTGAATTTGCTTGCAAGCTTGACCTTACTTGCTGCATTTTGTACATGTACTGCAGTGCTTTAACCACATCATTTCCAGTAATCTTTCATGGCTGCAGCTCTACTTAGAAAGTCAGATGGATAATAGCATTTCATTGATGTCCCTTTTCTTTATATCAAACTAATCTGAAAATTGAATGCATTGAAGTTACAGGAAAATTGAGGGTAAAGCAATGGCTCTTTTTTCCTATGGAAATTATTTATGATTTCTCTATACATCTCATGAGTTAAAAGGTGCAGTAGACAGAATGATGTTCCTCTCTTCATCTGTGAAATTCAGGAAATGATAGCTCTTATTTGTGTAACCTTAGCGCTGTTGTAGGGAATCGATTGCTGTATGAACTGTACAAGTTACACTCTGGCATTTCCTACGGAGATAAATCAAAATAAGGCTCTTCTGCACATTGGAGTGAGACTCAAAAGAACAGATGACAGAACTTATTAAGGCTGTGAATCAAGTTAGAAGGGGCTGTGATTCCACCAACATACGGAGAAGTGGTTTCTGAGGTTTCTAGATGACAATGTTTCTTTTTGATCAAAGTTCCAAAAACAAAGTAGAAAAAATAATCTCGTTTTATTCAATGGTTGTGACTCTTAATTCTAAATTTTTTATTCTTGTCATTCCATAGAACACAACACTGGTGGTTAAAGTCCTCCACTTACCAAGGACCCCAGAATCATGGAATACTTTGGTTGGAAATGACCTTAAAGCTCATCTCTTTCCACCCCCCTGCCATGGGCAGGGCCACCTTCCACTGTCCCCAGGCTGCTCCAAGCCCGGTCCAGCCTGCCCTTGGACAATTCCCGGGATCCAGGGGCAGCCACAGCTTCTCTGGGAACCCTGTGCCAGGGCCTGCCCACCCTCACAGGGAGGAATCCTAAACTAATTTCACCCTGCCCTTGCTTGGGGTAAAGGCATTCCCCCTTGTCCTGTCAGTCCATCCCTGGTCCAAAGTCCCTCTCCAGCTCTCTTGGACACCCTTTAGATGCTGGAAGGGTTTTTTAAGTTCTCCCCAGAGCCTTTTCTCCTCAAAGCCATATTAAAGAACAGTAAGGAATGTGGCATCAAAAATTCAGCTTAACACAACCTTTATCATCTCCTCAGACAGTCTTCTCTTTTTTCCTGTGTGTTACTAGCCCCAAGATTCAAAGAAACACAGCTCTTTTATAAAACTCGGATGCAAAGTCATAAGAGCTGAAGGTTTTGCAATGGGAAGGTGAAGACCCTGAGCTCTTGCAAACAGAACTCTCCATACAGTATTTTTTACTTACCATTTTTTTGTGTGGGTTCAGTCTTTGGAATAGCTTAAAGTGTTATAATTACAACTCTGCTGAGTGTGTTGGGCATAAGGCCAGAGCTCTTGAGCCATGGTACCTATGAACCCGATGTCTGCACAGGGTCTGACCCCATTAGCTGGGCAGAGCTGAGTGTATTTGAGTCGTAACGGTGCTTTGGGGAAATATTCATCTTATTCCAATATAATTAAGGAAATCCAGGCCACAGTGGTTCAACACAGAGTGTTTCATGCTCACTCAAGTAGCATTACAGGGAATTGCTGAAGAGGTGTATTAAATTCTCAAGGATTGTAATCTGGGACTTTGATTGCCAAGCAAAACACCGAGACAGATATGTGATGTCTTGAATGTCACATTTTTCCACTTGTAAAGATGGTATTGTCAAACAGGATAATTCACTCTTCTGCACAAACAAGTTCTGTAAATGGAGCTTATATGTAATAACTATTTAATCTATCAAATCTTCCTATGCTGCATGTTCTTGGCAGCACAGCTGCTGCTCCAGGGACAGGCCAGCTGTGTTCCCACTCCGCAGTGGGAACGGGCAGCCCGTGCATCGTGAGCGGGAGCACACGCTCTGCGCTGCTCACACGGGCTGGGGGGGACAGGCCACAGCCCAAGCTGGGGTTTTTTTACTCTTTGGATCTTTGTGCAGCAAGAGAGGAGTGAAATTTTGCATCATTTGCATGTCTCAGGGGATGGAATGGAAATTCCCACTAGAACAAGGTCAGGATGATAAAAGCGACAAGAAAGAGGGTCTTTTGAGAGGGATGGCATTGAGAATCTTGGGCTTTAGAAGGAGAAAAATGTCTCAGGGAGTTGGTAATGGGACACAGATTATATTTCCTATAGGTCACTGTCTCTGTTCCTGCTGGGAGCAGCGGTGGTGGCTGAACACCACAAGGAGCCAGTGGCTGGGTTAGGCGGGCGCTGTGAATGTGCCACTGTTCCAGCCTGTTTTCTTGTGGGATTATTCACATCTCAGAAATGCCATCTTGACTCTGACTAACTGCTGTCCCCATTAGCACTGTAAACAAGGGGGTCAAGGAGCCGGCTGGAACAAAGGCTGAGCTATTGCCTCCTTTCAGGCTAAGCTGAGCCTGGGAGCTCACAGGGAGGATACAGTCCCTCTGTGGAGAGATTTCCATCTGCAAGACACTCTTCTTGAAGGGCTCAAATGTCCAGTCACACATAAGAACTCATTAGAAATTAAAATAATGTGATTAAGAGTTTAAAAATGAGTTGTTCAGGCTCATGCAGAGAGAATAAGCAGTGTATACCTAAGAGAAAAACTGCAGCATTATTTTGGGGATGGTTTTCTGCCTCAGTCTGAAAGCATTCTTGAAAAAATCATGATAGTATTTACATTTCTAATTTTATAAATTTCTAATCACATACATTTCTAATCCCATACATTTTCATGGACATTAGGCACTGAAATACATTAATCTCATTCTCTCCTCCTCAAACAGAATCTTTGCTTCAGGACCCATGATTCCCTGATGGAGAACTGACTGACACCTTTTAAAGTGAGAACCACCATGGATGTTCAGTCTCTAAACTCTAATTTGCTGGATGAGACAAATTGTGTTAAAATTTTGTAAAAAAACAAACAAAGCAAACAAACAAACAACCCCCCAAACAACTGGAGGGAACAGCATCCCTTTACTTTCCAGCCTAATGATGTTATCGTCCCCTCAGGTTGCTCCAAGAGCACGTAGTGATTAATGAGCTGAGTAAGAACTAATGAGCATTTCTTTCTCCAGTTGCACCCTTTTACTGGAACACAGAACAAATGCTTCTTATCTGCTCAACTCTGAGAAGTAACTTAAATGCTTCTACCTCAAAACCTCAATGGTAATGTTATTTATCTCACAGGGATGCCAGTACTGACATTGAACAATGGGAAGGATTAAGTGTTTAGGTCTTTGGAAAGGACCTGAGAGCTGCCCAGCTCAGCACCCCAGCATCCTTTAGCATCCACTGCCCCAGGGAAGTGCTCCCTGTCCTTATCAATTGCCCCAGGAGAGATAAGAGCTGGAAATGGAGTCAGCAGGGCCACACTGCTCCATGGCCAAGGAGTAAATTGGGATGTGAAGGCAGAGGGTCAGCAGGACCCTGCTACTCTACAGACAAAACCAGCTCGGGAATGGTGCACAGAGATCCCCATGTGGCTCAGGAGCGAGCTCTGGGATCACAGTTAGCATTTCGTCCTCTTTATTGCAGAGGGCAGTGGGATCCTCAGCTGTCTGCTCTGGGGGATCCAGCTGTGCTGGGAAGGCCTGTCAGCTGTGCCTCTGGACACAAGAATATCCACCTGAATCCATGGAGCTCTTCCTCATCACTGCTCTACCTACACCGCTGTAGGTATTCTGGGCAGTTTCCTAGGAGAAATAAAATGTAAGGCTAGGATTTTTTTGGACCCATTTTTGGATCTCGTTCACAGCTGACGTGGTAATGGACGAAGCCAAGAGGGATGTGGATGTTCCTTGGTAGTGGCATGACCACATAATCTCTTTTATTAATTAATTAAACTCCATTTGAAGCTGATTTGGTTGATGGTGTACTTTTCTCTCTGCTGCCCTTCCTGGGACACTGTCCAAGAAGGTGGTGTCATATCAGGAGCTGTGAGCCTAAGCCTTGCTATTCCTAGAGGAAATATAGAATAACTTATACCTTGGCAATGTCATCCTTGAACCTGAATACTTCTTTCCTCCTGATATCTACTCCGTCTCCCTGTCCCATCCAGCCTTACCCGGGTGTTTAAAGAAGCATGGCATAAACCTGATTTTCTTGGTGTCAGGGTAATTAGCAATATATTGGGCCTGTATGTTTTTAGCAAGAAACCTCAGGTAAGAAATGTAATATCAACATAAAGCCTAATTTTTATGTCAGTGTTATTTTGGAGTGATTCAGTATGTGTGTCTGCAATGTGACTAGAAGGTTGATAAAGTAATTACTGTTTTTATGAATCTTGGAGTTATTATTCCCTTAGTACAAGCCCTTGTAACTTGTCAGCTTCAGGGGGAACATTCATCACTTTTTTTTTTTTTAATGGCGACATGATATGAAAATGGCTTATGCATGAAAATTCACCTTACATGTTCTAATAACTGCTTTCAATTTGTTCTTCTCATCAGCACCATTATTATGCAAATACAATACAAAATTATGATGTCAAATTATAGACAATCAGTATATTATACTTTGCATATGATATTTGCTATTTTTTGAGAAAAAATGCAAAATATATGAAAAAAATTATGAGCCTAATTGTTGTTCACCCAAAGAATGACAAAAGTCAGGAGAAAAGTAAAAATGAATATTGGAATAAAAAGAATTAAGTCTGCTGGGTCAACCACTGTCAGGTGTCCTTTTTAGACAGCCAAAATGTATCAATAAGATCCTGGAAAGCAATAGTTTTTTAATGTATTTGTTTTCTGTTGAATCAGAAGATCATATTGACCCTCAGATTTGTGATTTTGTCTGATTTGCTCTGCACCATTTTACAATATATTTAACTACAGTTGTTTTTAAAATAATACTCCTGTTTGACTGGGGCAGTAACGCATAAATAGTCTGTTTTGATACTTGTATTTATTTGTGAATTCTAACTTCTCGATATGTATGAAATTTTTAAAGTATTCAGATAAATGCTAATTTAGCATCTATCTTTATATCAGTGAGAAGAAATTTCAAGCAAACTGAACAGGGTGTTTGCACAGAATGAGTGCAGATGGCACAGAATTAATGTGTAAAAAAACCCAGAAAAAATGTCTGAGGAGAAGAAAACTGTTTTCAACTGCTAATTTGAGTTGTCCATCCCTGGTCTCTATGAATCCACAGGCTGTGGTGTAAAAGTAATTTGTTGGAAATATCAATAGACTGTTCGAAAGAGTGATGTCAAAAACAAGAGTGGAAAACCAGCCCTTAACCAGGGTTCTGGCAACCTGCTGCTTTTGAAATGTGCAGACCCACGAAACCCCATCCTGATGATGTGTGACTTTGACATGTTACTTAAAAGGTGTTTCTGGCCTTTTTTTAAAAAGATTTTTAAGAAAAACAACACAAGGAAAGCAGTGCATTAGGTAATATTACTGGAAAGCTGGGCGAACTTAGAAGCAAATTTACTTTAACACCATATATTAATATAATTTCCAATCCTGTTTTGTTTTGTTCTTTAATAGCTCCCCTGGCAGGTGAGCCTGAACATATCTATCATTTCCTTCTAAGCATCGTCTGATGGCAGTGATTATAACTTTATAAACTCCATCGCTGGATCCTCCCTGAGAGACCCAGACACTAATGGGAGATTTATGAAGTATTTAAGTACTTGCTCTACAACTGAGATCCAACAACCACCTTTCAGCTGCTCGTTTTTTGGCTAAAGGTTACCCAGACATCTCAATTCTACAGAAACCCCTTGTTATTTTTGAAAGAGGCATCAGGCTCTGAGGGGATGTAAACCTCCCCCAGCTTTATAAAACGTACAAGTGCTGGGACCAGGCCATTTTAAAAACAGACTGGGAACATGGCAGACACTGGTACATTTGCCCTGTTTCCTGCCAGAAAGCCTCAAGATGTGGCTGTGGTGCTGGAGTGAGGGGACACTGCATATTCTGAGCAAAACACTATTAAAAGTAGTGATTTCCCCTAAGACCCCCATATCTAGAAACACACATCATTGCAACAGAGCAAGCTAGTTACATATTTGTTATGTTTTTTATGTTTTATCATACATTTTTTCCTAAACCTAAATAGATAAAACTACAGCTCATCCTTCAGGATTTCAGAATATTTTAAAGACGATAAAAGTTCAGGTAAGGTGTGATTAAAGAGAAGAATTCAGGTCATTGTGATTAATCATTTGACTTGGTGGAAAATACCTGAACCCAGTAAGGATTCAGGAGGCAAGGGTGGACAAAGAAAAGCCGCAGCTTTGTGGTGCTCTAAGAGAAAGCAGTCTCTGGGATTTAATCTGGGAAGGAGAAGGAATAATCAGGAATATGGAGTTGTGTAGAATGAACAGGGAGAGTGATAATGATATTTAGATAAAATATACAGTTTGGGGGTGAAAGGGGAAAGTGATCTTAATTAAGAGAGGCTTTGAGTCTGGAAAAAGGATTGGTTTTTTATGCCTTGTGAGGGTGCAGCTGGTAAGGGACAGGGAAGTGGAATGGGGACACTACAGAAACCTCGAGGCAGTGATTACACTGAGAATAACAAATTGTGTGAAGACAAGGAAGGTGAGGCAGGGGATGCTGTCTCTGGGGTGGGCCTCCAGCATTCCTGCCCTAAGCCCAAAACCCTTTGGGGCTCCAGGGAACTCGGGTGTGAGAGCTGTTCTGCTGAGAATTTAATGCACTGATTCTGCCCATATTATAAATTATTCTTACAACTAGGTCTCAGGTCGCACTTGGGGGAAGAGAAAAGATTGTTTTCAGTGTTCAGAAACAGTAAAGAGTTTTTTGGGTCTGTTGGTAAGAGAAATTTGCTGTTTGCTTGCTCGGGGTCTGTGGGAGAGAAAATGGGGAGGGTGAAAGGAGCTGGTTTATTTTTATGGAAGATCCATTCAAGCAAGTTTAAATACAAAACAGAAAAACACCCAACTGTTGTATTATTAGCTGTGGTTGAGCTGGGACTGCTAATTGCTGCACAGAAACGGGGGGCACAACAGGGCTGCAATGGCTGAGAGACACAGGAGGGCAAAAGGAAAAAGACAAATCTGTCCTGGTGCCACTGGGAAAACCTGGACTGGAGCTGGTGTTGACCCAGGCAGAGCTGATGAGGTTTTGCAACCTCCAAAATGCTTCTTCATAGCTTTGTTTTAGTCAGCTGAAAGCACAGAGGGTTTTGCATGGCTCGAACCAACTCAGGGGCTGACTTGTGCATTGATAAAGCTCCTTGTGATAAACAATGCTGTCCTTCTACCACTTGGAATAAACCATATCCAACTTATGTAACTCTTGGTGCAACTGGGATTGAAAAATATCTGCACATGCGTTGTTCTGCCGTGTCAAAGAGCTTTTGCCAAGCCAGACTCTACCCCTGGTGAAAACAGGGGAGAGTCATTGAGGTTCTTGGATATAAATGGATGGAGAAATGGGTTTGACTGCCTATTTGAAAGTGATTTGTGTGTCTGGGTTTTATCAGTTCTTTGTCCTGAAGTCTGATGCAGCCACTTTGGAAAGCAAAGAAAGAGCATTTCTTTGTTCAGGCACAGTGTGCTGTATCCACACGCCTCAATAATAACTGTACAGCTTTTCCAATTCAGGATATTCTGTGGTTCTATGCAATGTTCAGCAAAGATCTCACTCATTATTTCCCTTTATTTTGGAGAAGAGGCAAAGAGGCTGTTGAAATGGCATAATTTAGTCAATCTGGAACATAGATGGGGCCTGACCCTGAATTTGGTTACATAAGATAAATCACATTGATTTCCATAGCTGAATACTTTGATTTACCACTGAACTGCTTTAGTTTTCCCATCCTTCCCTGTATATCATAGACTCAGCATTCTTTCTGTTGCATAATAGCTTATTTTCAAGGTCAAACTTAAACTTTCCCCAGCCCTTCCTCCATTGTATTAAAATGAATGTTCCTGGCAATGTCAGCAAAACGCATCCGTCTAATCAGTGTCACACCGTGGATCCCTTCTTAATCTGAATTGAGAAGCGCTATCTGCTGCTGGAGGCTGACTGGCAGCCCCAGAGCTGCTGTGCAATTTAAAATGCCAGGGTTACGTCTCGGGATGTTGCAGTGTTCCCTCAAGTCCCAGAACAATCTAAATTGCTCTTCTCTTTTCCTACCTGTGCTATTCAGCTCTGAGCTTTGTGTAGGCCAGGGCTAATGG
Source organism: Pardalotus punctatus (assembly GCA_013400915.1). Taxonomy (NCBI): domain Eukaryota; kingdom Metazoa; phylum Chordata; class Aves; order Passeriformes; family Pardalotidae; genus Pardalotus; species Pardalotus punctatus. The sequence continues at coordinate 992,610 of VZTX01011992.1, forward strand.
AAAATGTGTCTGCCCAAGGGAGAGGGTGAGTTTTGTATCAAGTACTTCCTTCCTTTTAAAGAAGTTTGACTGATTGCTTCTGTTTAAAATTTTATATAAATAGCGATGGGAGTATTCTTCCACTGAAATACCTGAAATTTGTAAGAAGTCCCTGTTTTGTGCACTGTTGACAAAAGAACATTCTTCAAACATAGCTGTATCTTTATTTATTTAAAAATTGAAGCTCATTAAATTTTTAAACTCACTTTTTCAGTAAATGGAAGCATAAATACTATTTAATTTTTAGAAAAAAGAAAACAGCAGCCTTTTCAACAGGCTTTAAATTGAAGTAAATTGATTTAATCTTTTTCTCCTATGCTGTTTCTGACCATACCTGTTGGCATTAATGCCAGTGATGTGCTCACAAAATCCAAGGGGGAACATTAAATGTGACAAAGGATCCCTCCCATTTGTTCTAAACAATTGTAAAGGATGTGATAACCACCACTGAGAGATCTAGAGATTATCAGGAGCCTCCAAGATAAGTCTGTGTCTCTAATTAGTCGTTAATTAAAATCTTTATATCTGGCCTGTATCCAGTGGCAGTTCTAAACTAGATGATAACAGGATTCTGTAGTTTTCCTTGGTCTCTGCTTCACCTGGAGCTGTCTCTACCTTGAGGTGGGGAAGAGCCTGTTCACAAGTGAGAAATACCAAAATTTTCAAGGCTGGGTCTTCAGCTGAGGGTTAATGTAAGGAGCCTGGCCATGGGGAATAGTCCAGAACTCCCCTTTAAGATTCCTTTAAGATTGTGTTCCCCACCTCCAGCCTCTGGCCCTTGGCTGTGCAGCTTTAATGCAGCTCCTATAATTCCCTGAGCTTTTCTCCTTCCAGCAGCTGCCGGCGTTTCTCATCACCGAGTCCTTTGGGAGCAGAGCCGTGTTTCTGTTTGCTGATTCCAGCACTCCTGATGGCCCTGCATCATCTGCACCCGTTCTGAGGCGCTGCTTGGTTCTCTGTCCTCGTGAGCTGAGGACTCAGGGCAGCTCCGTGCTGCTCGAATGTGTGGAGGATCATTTGATTACAGATTTTGTTTCCTGAGGGCTGAACTGTAAAGGAAAGGGAATTTAAGTAAGAGAGTAGCTGTATAGAATCATAGAATGGAGTTGGTAGTGTATAATTGCCAGCTATTTATAAGCTTAGGTAAGTTGTTTGTATTATAAATGTTAGAAGAAAACTTCAACTTAAGTTTTCTTTAGAAGAACATGATACGATTGAAAGATTTGAAAACAAAACAAACAATCCAAATCCCACCAGAAAAACCCAAGCAGGTGTGTTGTATTTGTTGAGTTTTACTTCAGTTATTTACTGTTAGCTATTGCTAGTGTTTCACTCATTCTAATTTCTGAATGGATTAATCAAGTATCTTTTATTGCAGGTAGTCCATAAATGCCATGCCCAAGTGGTTTGTTCCCTTCCATCTTGAACAGAAGATGATTTTTGTTGGGAATTAATTCTGGTTGATTTCTCAAGATAGATTTCACAGGTTTATTGAACTTTTCCATTAACTTTTTTCAGGGAGGTTTGAGCATCCTCTTGGAGAGATGATGAAGAGGTATAATTGGAAAAGAAGTTAGATTTTTCAAGGTGCTGTTGGACTGTTTTTATTGTTGTTCAGTAACTGTTCAGTGCAAAACTGTCAGAGCCCTGCTAGAAACAGAGGCCGGAGCCCATCCTGCCCTGTCTCATGGGCTCCTTGGGGCACACGTGCTCTCATCTGGACAAAGCGGTGTTCAGAGCTCACTGGGGATGTGGTTTCAGAGGGGCACTGCGCAGTCTGTGGGAAACAGCCCTCATTTGGTTGTTGCCCTGGGAGATGGAAATTTTGGGTGAACTGTGTGCCTTAGCTGAGGAGTTTGAGAAGTCAGCCGAGGGCTTTGACGTGCCTGCTCTTACCCACCAGGCTCCTCGTGAAATGGTGGTTGGCAAGGGAAACAGGGAGATCATTCTCGTCATTTGTCTGGTGGGTGTTGATACCAGCCTCGAGGAGAAGGCTGTGGCCTTCAGCTGTGCTGTTGATGGATTCCATCCATCTGCACCAATGGATTCTATCAGAGGTGTCTGCTCTGCAAGGACTTCCAACCCGTAAAGGCAGAAATCCATGAACTTCAATCCTAGGCCAGTCTTCCACAGTGTGTGTGCTTTGGAGCACCAGTGCTGGGGCTGTTCGGGTGTCCCTGAACACAGACCGGCTCCTGGAGCTGGGGATTTCAGTCTCCTCCTCCCAGAGCCTTCCTGTGACCCCTGCTCTCCCCAGCAGTGGCTGGGCAGGCTGCAGCCCCTGCTGCCTCTGGGCACGGCGGTGTTTGGAGTTCAGCAGGGCTTTGTTTCTGTACCAGAGCGTGAGCAGGGCTGCCAGTGTCACTCAGTGCTGCACCTGACTGAATATGAGTGTGTGTGCCCTGCTCACATCCTGGGTTTCATAAAGCTTGTAGCAAGCAGTGTAAATAACCAGATCTCTCTCTCTTTTTTTTTTTTTTTTCTCCTGGAAACAGGACGCTGCTGCTCTTCCACTCAAATGTGGCAAAGGTTAATGTCACTTTGAGCAAAGCTCTTTGCTTATTTTATGCAAACCTTATGAATGTTACATAAAAGTACCAACTCTGTGGCTCTTCTGAATGTAATTTTGCCAAGGGGAAGATCCCAACCCTTTTGAAGTTGGTGGCAAAGTGCCATTGACTTGTTCAGCCTTTAACCTTCTGTATATCAACCACACCGTGCAAGGACATAAACTTTTTCTGTGACTTTGCCTAAACCTCAGTACACACATCATGCAAGTTTTGCAGAACATTAAAACCGTGCAAAATGCAGCACATGTACTATTTATACATTGAAGAACTCCAATTTTCTTCAAAGCCAGATATTCTGCAGTATCATACAATTACTTTCACTGGCTTGTATGCTTTTACTTCCAGGACTTACCTCAAATGTGTTTAAAAGATAGGAAGGAATTTCTACCAGGAGATAGCATGAAAGATCAAATATTTTCCCTGTCTTCATTTTCTTTATCTCTTTAGAAGGCTTAGAGACAGCAGCAGGTAATTTGGGGTCTGCATTTTTGAAGAACATCAGCCTCTAGCTGTTCCCATTACCAAACCAAGCCTTCAGAAAATGTGGTCACTTCATAAGGATATCTGACAAGAACTGCCTTCTTTTGAGGGAAAAAAAAAACACCTGTTCTTCTTAATGTTCTATTTAAATAAAAACTGAAATAAAAAAGACGAAAAGCAAAAAGGGAATATTCAGCAAACAGAGAATATATATGAAAAGGAAGTAACCACTCTGGTAGGATTTTACAAGAGAGGAAAACATATTTTCGTCTGGCTTTGTTCTTGTCCACATGAGTAATTAAAAAGAGGTGGCAGACTTGGCTTTGAAAACAGGAGGAATGTGTGCTTGCAGCACTGCGTGTGTGTGTATGGGCTTAAGCCTGCTTTTAGAGTTCATGAAAGTCCGTTCCAGAGTTTCAGAAAATATTATGACAATCAGCTACAATTGCAAACAGGTCATCAGTTGTCTGGAAACAAGACATGAAGTTTATGTGGGGGGTGTGTAGGACTGTGAAAGGTGAATTGGGAGGAAAGTGATGTTTCACTCCAGTGTGTTCTCATAATGAATATATCACATACTACATTCTTACTCTTCATCCTCTCCTTCATATTTTCTTTAATGATACTAAATAAGCAGAATCAGCATTTCTTAGAATGAAAATATTTGCTGCCACTCTAGCATTTTACTTAAACAAGGAATGGGTTTAGATTCCATAGACACGTGGCTTGTTTCCTTGCTTATGACTCCTTCAATATTCCTGTATTATCAAAAACCTCACAAAAATTAAGGCAATGTGGCTTCTCATAGCTCTACGCCCCAAATTCATCCTCTTCTCTCAGCTGTCCCAGCTTTGTGCTTGTGGCATCCCCTGGTGCTGGATGCTGCAAACCCTAGCTGCCCTCCAGCCAGGGCACTGGTTGGATGCCTCTGCAAGTGCCAGGCTGTGTACATTCAGAAAAGAGGAATCATAAACAGATTTAATTGCTTGTTGGAGTTTCATTTGTGTCTTTGTTATTTTCCCACATTGCTTTGTATCTGTCCTGTGAAGTGTAGTCCGATAGAGCCATTAAATTCGCTTATATTCACTGTGGATATCAAACACGTAAGTTTGAAGCTGGTGAGAGGAGAAACAAGGGAGGTTGAACTTTTCTCCTCTCCTTTCTGAAATGGCACTGTTCAGAAGTCCCAGAAGGCTTAAGGAAGAAGGCAATATTTTAATTGCCTTGTATTTCTCCAGGAGATTAATAGCGCTGTCAGTGCTGGAGACGGCATGCAGCTGAAATACACACAGGAAGATGCACGACAAGAAATACAAACCTCACCGGTGCCTCTGAAGGGCCAAATCCTGCTCCTCTTAGTCCTGTGCTCTGTGGGGATTTACGGCCAGCTGGCCATGGCTGTGTTTTCTGCAGATGGACTAAATGAGGGCTGTAGGTCCCTTCCAACTGAGCTGTTCTGTGTCACCTGCCCCCAGCTGCAGCGTGAACGTGTGTGCGTACATCAACACAGGAACTTGCTCAGTAATTCCCACTGGAAAATCCATAACTTCTGTGGAAGGAAAACATTTATAACTGAATCTCTGTGCCTGAGCCATGTGCCAGGGCGTGAAGGAGGGAGCTGCTGTTGGAGCTGAGTTGTAGGTACATTACTGAGGATGTGTCACCGGGTTCAAACTCTCCTGGATTTACTTGTAGCCCTGCTTCTAAATCTGATACCTTAATTTCTTATGCTGAATGGTTCCCCCCTCTAATTATTGTTCTGCTAGCATGAATATGCATCACTGCTTATGTTATAAACCTGAAGGTCATCACAAATAAGTGGGTAGCTCTGCTGCTTTTCAATTTCGGCACTTTTTTTCCTCCAACATTCTTCATGTTGACTCTTCAGCTTACACTGAGTATTAAAAAAAGCCAAACAAAATACCTTATTGTAAAGGAAGAAATATTAATGGCAGAGAAAAGAAACATCAATTTTTGCTATTTGGTGTTTGTTCCTTGGAGTGTGTTTCAGTTCAGGTTGTCAGCTGGCAGGGGTTGCTCAGCCCAAACAGATGTTCCCGTTCTCAACCAGAGTCCGACTGCAGAGGGACGAACTGGATTTTTCATTGCTTGTATTTCTCGTGAGAGAGGGAGTGATGTGAAACTTAGTTTGCACATTACCAGAGAGAAAACAGCTGTTTCTGTGAGCTCCAGCTCCAGATTTCCAGTAATCTTTCTGCTTAGCCCTGCCTTGGAGCTCCTTGCTGCCTGCAAACTCCAGCGGTTTGTATGGGACATGCAGAGGGTGGGAAGAGCTGGTCTTTGTGGGTAAATTATACCTTCAGTGCAGGGTACGGGATTTATTTGTGTCTCAAATGGCTTTTGAAAATGGGATTACACTGCAGGTAATGCTCATTTCGAAGTCCTCAGTAAATATGTGTAACAGGGCTGGGGGTACTCTCAGTCAGAGGACCAAGCACGTGTGAGATGCGGTACAAACATTTCCTATACATGGAAGTTGTCAAACATCGTTTAGATCAAAGGGAAAAAAAGATAGGCTACTTAAAAACAGTAATAAAAAAGCATAGCTAAGCTCCTATTTTATTTGTCCTTTTAAGAGATGAAGGGTGACTCTGCAGAATAATCTACGCTATTGTGAGGAAGTTCTAGTTACAGTCTCATGTTTTTCTGCAGCAGGAGAGATGGATGCGAGCTTAGTCTCCTCTTTTTATTCACCCTGGTGAATTCCAGTCATGATTCATTCTCACTAATGAGATCAAAGCACAGAGTTCCCCTTCCACTAACACACTCCCTCAAAGGCATTAATTGCGTCTCCAAAAAATATATATACATACATTGGCAGAGCCACACAACTTCGCTGTGTTATTGCAGGTGCTTAACCAACCTTTGAGCTTGAAAAAAAATGATTTATTTCATTGCACTTGATGCCAAATGAATCGATGAGGGATGACTCTGCAGCTCAGCTGACGTGAAAGCAAAGGCTGGCAGGTAGCAGCTCCGCGCGAGCGCTGCCAAAGGTCAGTCCCGGGCTGGGTGTCGGAGCTGGTGTAGGACATGCTGAGAGAGATAAGGGCGATGAACTTCTGTTTTCTAGCTTGAGGAATTGATAGGGCAGCAGAACTGATAGAAATGTAGTGTAATGCCTTTCTAAATGGGCTTAAATAGGATTGGCACTGGAGAGGTGTTGGCAAATTATGGCGTGTTCGCTTCTACCTTTGTGAAATGTTCATTGCACTTGGTTCTTATCGCCACCATGAATCAGAATGGTTGGCCTTTAGGGCAATTATTTCCTTTATCTTAAACAGTCCAGCTTCTGGACAATGTGGTGCTTAAAACATATTAAAAAATTCAAATAAATAAAGTGGTGTTTTACAAACCAGTTGTTTCGTGATGCAAGTTAAATTCCAGCAGGTGTGTATTGCAGGTGTAGATGATCAACGGTTTATGACAATCCTGTTTCTAATTTTCCTCTAATTTCCTTGATTGCATATGAGTTAATTGTGTGTGTAGTGAAAGAAAGACTTCGGAATGCTGCTTCATCAGTTAATTAGGAGTAAATCAACACATTTTAAAAGGTGGTAAAATAGTTTTAGACTTTTATTTATGTTTTCTTGAGCTGTACCTGCTTTTTGAAATTTTTTTTTATTCTGCTGCACTCTGTGCTCTGCAAACCTGTTGAGTAATTGCAGCTGGCTACCAAATGAGAAGTGAAACAACAGTTCACATACTAATCAAGAGCTACTTTTGTATTTCCAAATCTCTGGAACACCTTTGCACTGCTTGCAGAAGGAATGCTAAGACTGAGGGATGATTTGGTTTTAGTTCACTAAAGAGTTTACATGAGTGTATATATATACTAGCAACTCTTTTTGCCAATTGATTTTATTACAGTGCTTAATGGTTTGTTGCATAGTTTATAGCATAATGAATGTCATTTCCTTCTATCATACTATAAATAACTTGGCCAATTTTTAATTAGGATAATCACAGTAGCTTTCTCTACTGCTGTAATCGGGCTTTGCTGTTTGCATCCAAGAAATAATGTACATCTATATCAAGTTAGACCAATTATGTTTTTCTAGAGAGTACAAGATTTTGTTTTTTTTTTTTTTTTTTTTTTTAATAACACTTCCCTTTTTGAATCTTGGGTCTGCTTCTGTTGAAATAATAATTAGTGGCATTGCATGAGTTTTATTTACTTTAATATTCTGATTAGAAGAAGGAAGAGGACAGAACTTTTGTTCCAAGTATGATTTTAGAATTTAGCTTTCTGTAGCATTCAAAGAAAATCAGACATTTCCTAGCACAGTGCTAAGTTTCCATCCTTTGGTTTGTAAATAAATACAGAAAATAATACAGAAATAAAATACAGAAAAAGACAAGCAGTTAATGCAAAAGTTTGCAAGTGCTCCAAGNACTTTGGTTTGTAATCTCTAAGTCTGTTTTAGAAACTAAAAATACAGAAAAAGGCAGGCAATTAAAGCAAAAGTTTGCAAGTGCTCCAAGTATGTATGACCCAATGTCCAGCACAGCCTGGAGATGCTCAGGGTCCCCAGCTCTGAAGGGATCCACAGGGTGGTAATTTTGGAAGGGGCCTTAAAGACTATCCTGTGCCAACCCACTTTACAACACTTTCCACGAGTAACTTTGAGAAATTGGTGATAGGAAATTTTTTCAATTAAGTGTATTAATCAGAAAAAAAACCCAAACCAAACCAACCCCCAGACCTTCTATGAATTGATCAATCTTGTCCATAACTGGACATCCATACTCCTTCCAGTAAAACTTTTTACTGAAGTAGAGTCCTTAGGTTCATGAAGGAATTTTTCAGGAGAAAGAGTCTAACTCCAGTTTCGCTCTTTCGAGCAAGAAGCTGTTTTCTACCACCTACAGTTTCATAAAACATTCATGAAGTTGCTGTCTTACCATATTTCTGTTCTGTAAATGATGATGGATCTGCAGAAAGGCCAACTCCTCTTCTCCACAGAACCCAAAAACCTAGACAGTTTCAAATTTACCATTTCCTCTATTACTTTTGTAAATGTATCCTAGTTTATGTTAAGGGCTGCCTGGTTTCCTGCTTCTGGTGTAACTGACAGTATAAATATCCATTTCATTGCTGAGATTGGGAAGTTGTTAACGTGGCTTTCATCACATTGCAGAAGGTTTCTGCAGCTTTGCAGCTCCCTTGCAGGGCTCGAGCTGCTCGCTCACTGCAGTTTCGCAATTATGTCATCAAATACAAATCTAAACATATGGCCATTTCTCTAAAATACAGAGCCTGAGAAAACTGGAGAGAGCAATACAAGTCAGGAAAAAAATGCAGTGGAAATACAGAGTTAAATGTCAATGTCTGCATCGTGCCTAGTTAATATTTCACAGGAACGCCGTCAACTTGTTATAGAGCCCAGAGGATTTATACATTTTTCTGACAGATGATCATGATTCCCATCAGTACACTTAATGCCAACATCTGTAGGGTTCTACCTAATTTGGGAAACAAATATATTCTGCCCTCGTCAGAAAAGAATACTTTGTGTGTTCCAGGAAATGCTCGTTACCTTGGGGTCATTGCAATTAAGTGGAGGACAGAGATTTTTCAAGTGGTGCCATTTCACTTCCCTTTGGACTCCAGCCTTTAAATGCAAGTTGGCAGGTGCCAGCTCCTGGGCTTGGCATTGCAGTGAAAAAATGCTTTTTATCATGGGTCTGAGTAAACACAAGAAAATAAAGTATAAACATGGTCATTAGGGAAGTTTTGGTCATACTGTCTGCGCTTTATGGGTGAAGAATTTTGGGAATGTATTATAGACAACAGTTTTATATCCTAATCATCACATTCTGTAAGCTTTAATGTATTTTTTATTATTATTTTATGCCTTTGTTGGTAATTAGGGAAAATTTCTTAAAATTAAGGTTTTCTAACCTTCTATTCATTAAATCATGGGCAGTCTAGGATATTAAGGACAAGGACACCTGTATAAACATTCCTTTTTCTTGAGTCTATTTAAACTTCTTCAGAGCTGGTGAGGATCTCATCAACCTCTGTTTCATTTTGCTAAATAAATAAATTTGACTTGATCTCTTTTCTTGGTGATCTTTATTCCCCAGATGATATTTCAACAGGCTGGCATTCTAAATTATTTATGTAGCTGTGATAATACTCAAGGAAAAAGTTTTGCTTCATATTGGTGCAAGGCTTAATTTTGTTTATACAAATGCAGTTGTGTGGTGCCAGTGCAGCATTACTGCAAGCAGAAATAGAGGTGAAGTAGAAATAAAATTCCTTCTCTGGGAAGCACACCAGAAAACTCAGGGAAGGCAGCTTGCCTGGATTAATGATATATTTCCATGCCTAGAGCAGGAAAAGTCTGGCCAGGAATTATGGAAAATGATAACAAAATTTCTCATGAGCAGTTAAAAAATAACGGAAAATGGAGAAAATGGGAAATGTTAGCTTGGGTTTGGTAAAGGCGAAAAAAAAAAGACAAGTTTTCAAAGAAGTCATTACTTCTATGTAACTCATCAAATTATTTTTCTGTAGCTTGTGTAGTTCTGCAGGTTTCTGTTATTCATCACTTTCAAGTTATATAAAGTAACTATCTATATTAAATTTGGTGTTGTTGAATTTTAATTTATGCAGTGCTTAAGGCAGTTACCTTGAGGGTTGTGGGGAAAAATCAGAATTTTTTATGAAGTGGTGTCTTTTATGTTGGTGTTGCTCAACCAGACCCTGACTAGAAAAACTCAGAAGGGTTATTACCTGCCACAGGATGCTGTTTGGATATTTTTGAAATAATATGTTCAGTTTTGAATGAAAAATGTACTGAGATGTCAGCCTGGAGATTGTCTTGGTCCTGTGTTCTTTTGACAAGATGAGGAAGCACAATGGTGTTTATCAGTGAATCTGGTCAGAATAAAAATGAACTTGCAAGCCAATAAACTGAGTCTCCCCCACTTTATTAGAAGCAGCATTGAGTTAAACAGGAGCAGTCCTGCATTTGGGTTTGAATGATGGAGAGGGCTTCAGCTTCAAAGGTTATTTTCTTTGTCTACATGATGCAAACTCAGTGTACCACTGATAAAAGGTTCCTTCTGACTCAGCTGGTTCCTCTATGGGTTTGGATTTGCAGAGGTCCAGTTTCTAAGTGTATAAAGGCTGTTTCACACAAGGTACTCACTCCTTGAGCTGCTTTATGTTTTGCTTTCATCCTGATAATTTTTGATATTTTGAGTTGTCTCTATTTTCATCTCTTTCTTGTCTGTCTTAACATAATTTCATCTAGTTTTTGCTTCCTTAACAGCAGCCCTGTTATTGCTGTCCTTTTCCCTTTTCAGATGAGGGAGACCTCTTTCTTCCCGTCAGTTTTTCTGGGGCATTGTTAAATTCTTGAATCACAGAATGGTTTGGGGAAGGGACCTTTAAAGGCCATCTAGTCTCTGTCCTCTTCCATGGGCAGGGACATCTTCAATGGCATCAGGTTGCTCAGAGCCCTTTCCAACCTGGCCTTGAAAGTTCCCAGGGATGGAGCATCCACAGTGGCTCTGGGCACCCTGTACTTGTGCCTCACTGCCCTCACAGGGAAAAATTCCCTCCTAATATCCCATCTAACCCTGCTCTCTGTCGCTGTGAAGCCGTTCCACCTTGTTCTGTCACTGCAGGCCCGTGTCCAAAATCCCTCTGCTTCCTCTCTCTTCTCCAGGCTGAGCAACTCCCAGCTCTCTTGTGCCTTTCTGCCCAGGAGAGGTGCTCCAGTCGCTGATCACCTCTGTGGTTTCCTCTGGACCACGCATGAATCACAAATAATGTCACTTGGTAGGAATGAGAAGGGACATGGTGTCCAGTGATGTCTGGGCCAGCACAGAAGACCATGAGGACCAATGTCCTGAGGCCAGGAATAGCTGGGGGGTGAAACCATGAAAAGTGGTTTTCATGCAAACCTTAGAGACCTTCCTTGTTTTTCAGAGGTAAAAGCAGGGAGTTGGAAGAGCTCTGAAAACGTGGATTTGTAACTTGTTCATGCTTGTACATTCTGAGAGCCTTCACAGCTCCCTTTCAGTGCTCACAAAGCCATGATTTTTTCTGCTGAAGGTAAAGTTCATTTGGCCTGGCAGACGAATCTCTGTGGGAGGTTAAACTGGTCACATGTCCACCAAAAGAGGGAAATTATGGACCCAGCTCCACCTCCTTGCTCTTCAGACTGCATTGTCTCGTGTGTGTTTCAAGCCAACATCATTCCCAGTGGGATATTTCTGACGGAACAAAGGCAAGGGAAAATGCTGCCCCAGGTCTGGGCTGGGGTAAAACGCTCTTCTGACGTGGATGTCCAAAAGCACAGCAGGAGATGGAAAGAGAAAAAGTGAAGCAGTGGCCAGTGCAGTTGAAAGATTCTTTAGTGCAGCACAGTGTGGGTATTTTGGCTGTTGGTGCCTCAGTCCATGGCTATGATGGGAATGGTGAGCGGAGATGCCGGGCAGAGCCTGGAATCCTGCTGGGGCTCTGAGCCACAGCTCGCCTGCTGTGTCTTCACTCTGCCCTTCCAGGGGCGGCTGGAAACACATCAGGGTTCCCAGCTGCAGATTTTGGGAAAGTCATAATCACCTCTCTTTGATTTACCATTTTTTCTGTCAAATTATAATAATAATAATGATGATAAAAACATTCTTCGCTCCATCTAGCAAAGCAATTAATAAAACACTGTTTGACTAGAGCATCTTGTCCTATTTTTATTCTGCTTTGCATTGATCAAAACTTTCACAATTTCAAGGCTGTTTACAATACTACAATGTCATCTTTCTATTTCCTCAAAAGGCACGTTTCCGAAATGCTTTCAAACATCCAGCCATTTTAATGAATACCCCCAGGGATCATTGAAATATCTTTAAACAGGTGGTGTCAGTTTAAAAAAGCCTTCCCCTGTGTATCCATCTGCATTCATCACCTTAGGTCATCTTCAATATTCATGTCTTCTACCTGGAATACTGGTTTTGTCCTCAGTAATAACATGTGATTTTCTTCAAAATGCCAGCATATGGTTTATTTTTCTTGTCAAATTGCCCTTAAAATCTCTTGGATTTTTTTCTGGTATTTGTATCTGCCAGGATTGGAAGACTTAGTTTTGCTTAAATGATCTCAATATTTATGATAGTGTTCATTACTAAGAAGCAAACAACAGAAGAAAATAATATATATATTTGTGCAGACACACAAAATACCTTTCAAACATCTTTGGTTATGTTGCTGGATCTTAACTTAAATTTCCTCCCAAGCTGCCATAAATTTAGTTTGACAGTGCAGTCTTTAGAAATATCTTCAAAACCATTGCTGTGGTTTTCTTGGGGTGCGGTTTTTTTTTAATTTTTGTTTTTTTTTTTTGTTTTTTTTTTTTAATTTTGTTTTGTTGTTGTTGGTTTGTTTTGGCTTTTTTTGTTTTGGTTTGTTTGTTTGTTTTGTCATGCCCCCCCCAACACATCTGAATATAAAGAATCTAAGAAAAAGTTGTTTAAGAATGTGCCCTTGAAATGTAGAGTAGGATTGGATGGTGGAAATAAAAAAGTCCTGTATTTTTATCAGTTGTGTAAAGGGGAATGATGAAAAATGATTCGTTTATTAACTCCTAGACCTCAGTTTAGTTAGACATGGTTCAATCAACATCAGTCTTCTGATACGTGAACTTGTTTGCTTTAGTTTAAAGAAACTTGTTGCCATGAGGTAATTGTTCCTTTTACTCATCAGCCCACAATGGCTTAATGAGAAATAGATTTAAATATCCTTCAGCAGTCAAACACTGTGGGGCCAGCCTGGACTTCTCTTAGGTTGAGAGGATTCATTTCCCTGCTGGTCCCAGAGTTCAGGGTACCCAAGGCGGGGTGGGTGTGTCCAGGGGCAGTTTCCTCCGGCCGCGGTGGTCTCTGGGGGCGCTCAGCGGTGAAGTCCCGCGGTCACACCAGTGAGATGTGGCTTTCCCGGCTGCTTTGGTGCCAGGCTTTCGGCCAGGGTGTGATTGTGTCTCTGATTCCATTCAGGAACTCAACTTTCACCACACCTCGTAGGTGGAAGTGAACACATGGGTCTGTGGGGCCGTCTTATAAATTCTTGTGCTCCAGTTACCGGTGCTCAGACATGTTTCAGTGGGTCAGAGCTGTAATTCTTCGTTCTCTACATGGTTGTTTTTTTTTTAAGATAGAGAAGGAATGGGTGTCACTGCTCTGCCACAGGTGTGCTTTCTGTGAGATGGCACTTTAAATCTACTTGAGCATCATTATTGAAGAGACTCAAACAGTTTAGATCTTAATTGATATTAATAGGAATAACCCTCAATGACATGAACTTGGCAAGCCAGAAATTGCAGCTGTTCTCAGCAGTAGTGGCGGTAACAAAGATAATTAATTGTTTTTCCCTGGGAGATATATTTAGATTGTACAAACTAAATATTCTGTTCCCTGAGCCCTCATTCAGGCTTGTATTTGTTCTGCAAATACAGGAAGTGAAACTAAAGTTAATATTTTTTGACTGTCACACCATAATAATGAGCTATTGCAATTATTTTTGAGAAATAAAGAATTTTAAATATTTATTACACAAGTCTTCCAGTGATGACTTAAGCAGTTGATGTTGTGTATGATTTTATGAGCATAAAATGCCTAATAATTTTTTTTGTTTGATTTTGGATTATGTTGTTGTTGTTGTTGTTGTTGTTTTATAAGATCTGGTACTTGACCTGGCCCCAGCAGTAATGTGAAAAGGGGATCATTCTGAATATTGCAGAGCACGTGTTCCTGGCAGAGTTTTAGATAAAAAGTATTCCTGAGTGAGCACAACTTCATTTGCTAAGAACTAATAAGTCAGCATTATAATCCTCCTGGATTATTAAAGAATACATCAAGGTTCAGTTTTGAAGTGCACAGGGATGTGAAATGGCACTGTAAAATGTTTATAACCGTCATGCAGGAGGCCTCTGTCTGGCTTATTGATTGCCAGGCTTTAAATTCTTTCTGTTTTGCTTAAAAAAGAGTGGGAAGGAATCTTCACAGTTACTTCCTCTTTCTCAGTTGCAAGTGGGCTGAGCACCTGGGGAGTATTTACTCCTGGTCCTGCTTCTTGAAGCTGTAATAGACACCCCCACAAGAATGTATATTCATGTGCTCTAAGTGTGTGGTTTTTATTAACACTTATTTTAATAGTGGTTGTAAAATTCATGCATTTAAATGCAGTTCTTTAAAGGGGTGGCATTTTGAGCAAGGGTTTCTTTCACCAGTTATTTATTTCTACAATAGAAAGTCTCTGGCATGGGTATAATTTTGTCACACTGATAACATCCACCCTGAAAATATAACATGCATGGGATGCTCTGTAGCTTGCTACAACAGTAATTTCCTTTTACAGGTTTTAAATCTCTGATATCCTAAAAATGCGGAGCTGCCTTGGGTTGGGCTGGACACGGAGGCAACAGCGCTGGGCAAAGCAGGTGCTTTTCAGCACCTCCACAAACGCCTCCCTGCAGAGTCAGGAAATGAGGCTTTATTTCCCCAACCTAATACGGCACTAAACCACCAAACTAAACATTTACTTTTGTGATGTAAATATTTCCTAAGCTCAGCTTCTATCAAATCCTGCCGTTATTTGCACTGCTTGGCGAGAGGCATGGACTTTGCAGCAGGAAAATGTGTTGTTTATGAATGGGATGAAGCTCTTTTCTTCACTTGCATCTTAAATGCAATCTAAATGATCCATCATGCCCTGCACACAGCAAAAGTAATAGGTATGATGGAAGTCTGATTACATGTAATCAGCAGTGGTAGTGATTTGAATGTTTTGTCCTGTATCTTCCCTCAGCCTACTGCTGAGAAAACCTGCTTTAGTTTATTGAAAGAAGTTACTTGAGTTCATCAACTGAGTTAGTTCAGAATGCCATTTCTGTGGTTCTCCCTTGGTTATTTTGACCATTATATGACTGGAATATCAGTTACTTTGGAAGTGTATTAAAAATACTAAAATATTTAAAATAGTGCACAATCTAGGCTGCCATTCAGGTCCACAGCTGGTCATCAACAGTGGATTTGAGAGGCAAAACTGCTTTTGTCGGTGCTCTAAAGTACAGAGAACTGTTCTTAACAAATCCCCAGCTGGGGGAAACTTGGAAATGTTTCTTGGAAATGCCAACTCGGAAACTTGGAAACGCCACTAAAAAGAACCAACACCTAAGAAGTATTGTTATTACTGTGGTCATAGATCAGGCCAAACCATCTCTCTCTGGAGTGCGTGTACATACATTCTGCAGGAATTGTTAAGGATTGCGTCTGCTCCGGTGATTTAGCTCACTTACTGAGATTGTGTGGAGCAGCTGCAAGGAGGAACCAACGCAGCACTGACGGAGCAGCTTCCTCAATAATTCTGTGGCTCAAACCCACTCACTAGTGAAATAATTCTGCTGCAGAGCTCCCAGGCCGTGTCTGTCTTCTGGGGAGAACTGCCTGCTCCTATGGTTCTGCATCTCTCTTTTTCCTGCTGCTAGAATATAATTAAAGTTGCTAAAAATACATGCTTTCTAATATTGTTTTTTCTGTGTAGGCGTCTGCTGTTACTCTGTTCTCAGGAGAGGAGATGGTATAAAGATGAATGTCACTTAACTCTATTAAGTGGTCCATATTGCATAGGGATGAAAAAGCCCCTTATTTGCGGCCTGATCCAAAGTCCCATGAAGTGTTTGAATTGGAATCTATATATGTATATATACAGAAGAGTCTGCTGCTTTGTTAGCTTTACAGAAGTATTTTTTCCCATCAGAACAGACATGAGACTTCTGAACTGAATACAACTGCTTTCATCCTAATGTGTGAGAATTTACATCCTTAGTGCTAAGGAAATTAGTAGAACGAGCAGGGCTGTAATTACTGTGCTTTTACAATACCGACATTGTACCTAATTATGGTTTAGTCTACAGAGCTCTGTGTTTGTTTAATAATCCCAGCAGACATAGTCTGAGCATATGTTTTTGCATCACCTGGATGTAGCTGGAAATGACTGGCACCGCTGTCATGGAAGTGACAGTTGGCAATATTTTACCTATTTTATAGTATAAAGCGTTGGCTCACCTTTGATATGCATGAAATCACTTAAAGGTGAGCTGGAATCAGCATTTAGAAGCAAAGAAGCTCAATGCAAAGAGAGTCTTTGTTCCCTTTTTGTGTGGTAAAACCAGGGCATAATTTTCTTTGCACAATCTCAGCAGCTCGCAAAGCTGTAATAAAATCCTCAGCACCCCTGCTGATGAAGTGAAATCTGCTATTGCTAACAAAGGTTAAACATCCATCATCCTTTTGACCTGCTAAAATGATGACATGTGCAGGTTTGATCCTGAGTTTACCACCTGTCCGATGCCTTTTGGTTTCTATTTAAAGATGGCTAATTTTTCCTGAGTATGAAGTTCTTGATTTCCTCTCCTGCCTCCTCAGCCATCATTTGAATTGTAATTATCTTCTCCTCACATATGGAAAGTCTCAAAAGTAACTTAAAGATTTTTGTAGAGAAGAGAGGACAAAGAGGAGCCTGAGTCTGTATTTGTGATGGATTTCCTCCAGCCTGTTCTGTGGTGAGACCTTCCGCTGTGAAACCTGGGTGTGTCATATTTATTCAGGTGTCCACTAGCTCCTTGTTCAGCACATCAGGGTTATGAGCCCCATTTCCATGACTGCAGTGGAATTTCTTAAATTAGGATTGTCTTGGCCACCCTTCAGTCCCCAGACTCCAGGACAAATTGAAGAAAGCAGTTATGTTAAAAATTAAATAATTTCTTCCTTGTTTTTTGTGCAACTAAAACATTTACCGTTTGTGTGTAATCCTGCATACCACTCTATCGATCCTTTTCCTGATGCTGTCTTTAGTTTCCTAATTGCCTGTTTCTCTTGACCATCCTGTGTGACACAAATAGCCTCAGGGATGGCAGGGATTTGAAAAAGCAATAGCTGAGGAAAGCCTTCCCACAGGAATGCTGCCTTTGAATTAAATGTTTCCTCCATAAGGATATGTGGGGCTCTTCTAGTTTTTTGTCAAGTGTCCAAATGTCTTGGCAAGAAACTTTAGAAGTTATTTCTACCAAGTTGCTTGATAACATTATATCCAAAGTTGTCTTTATTTTCCCTTGTATCTGTTTTGATAGCTGTCTTTTTACAGTATTTTTTAAAAATAGTCAACGCTTATGAATTATAATAGAGTGTCACCTTAATAAGTCAAAGAAATAATTATCTAAACTGATAGTTCCTTGGATCTGGTTTGCTCTTGAATAATTCAGTGCTTAATTCATATATAAATGTTTTTTTTAAAGATGTTAATGTTTCAAAACATTCAATAAATAAATGCTTACAGTTTTTCAATAACATTAAATAATTCTGAGTGGTACTATTGCATGATGAACCAGCGGTGACTAGAACGCAGCCTAAGACAAGAGCTCGTTCCTGCAATAAAGCTCTTGTCCAAGGGTGACTCTTAGCTCCCTTCAAAAATAAAGGGTTTTGTTATCAGTCCCAAGGTGAATCCTTTAATAGTCCTCTCATCCTTTTATCAATCCAACTCTTCTCCTAAGTGCCAAGGCTTTGCCGTTTCCTCCTCGTTTCCAAGGAGCCGATGGGCAGATGGGCTCATCAATCCTGCGTGCGGTCACTCAGCGCTCACCCAGCTCACCCAGGGCCATTCCTGCTGTCCTGGGGAAGGGGCAATAAATCCAAGCAGAGAGGGTTTCAAAACTGCTTTGTGGGTGGCTGGTGTCTGGTACCGAATCCATCCCTTTTTTGGGCAGGCTGACCTCTTAAATACCATTTAAAATTTTCCAGCAGCAACTTTTTGCTAAATATTGTGTCTTGCTCCCTCTGAATAATGTGTTTGCCTACTCAGAAAATCACACTGAAGACCTACTGATAGCAGCAGCTAAAATCACAATACATTGCTCTCTAGTGGTGTGAAAATTATTATTCATTGCATGCATTTCCAAATTACACCTTAAATTTTCCGTCTTGGATCATGCTATCAAAAAAGTCAGACTTGAACTGCAGAAGATCACAATTTTAACTACTTTTTCAACAGTTAAATTGCAATTAAACCTATATTAAGTGACCCTTTGGTGTGCCTTTTACTTAATTCTTACAATTTAACTTAGAACTCTTGCTTGGAGATATGTAAAATAATCGATATGATTTCAGTAGGGCCCAGCATAAATATGGAACCATTTGTAGGATCAGAGTCAATTTTATAAAGGTTTATATGAAAAAAAGATTATTTTAGTTGCAAGTTTCTAATATTACTACCACATTTTTAATGTTTGGTGGTATTCAACTTGAATAAAACAGTTAACCCTGGTAATTAGATTCGCCTTTTAGCTCTTTATGTAGTCACTATTTAGAAAGGAATTTTACCTTGGTTTCCCCTAGTTCTCTCATCCTTTCAATAACTGAGTGTGATTTAACATTATCTTAGTATTTAACCCCATTTCCCAGTAGATTAATTATCGCTATATAAAACAGATATGTATTAAACATATGCAGTTGCTTACAGAAGCAGATTTGGCTGTTTCATTTAATATAAATCGCTTGTTTCACAAAACAAACCCATCATATTTAAGATTTTTCTGGTCATTAAAATTGAATTATGCAATAGCCTTCCATCTGCTATTGAAACCTGTTCATCATTATTTTGTGTCATTTTAAGTGGGAGCATTCTGAGAAACGCTTAGTGACAGCAGGCTTGGCTCTCCCGGCTGTGAGAGCAGGGATAGGACAGGCCTTCCTTCCTTCCTAGCTTCAAAAATATGTTTATTGTCTTCTGAGAAGGTATTCTCCACGAGTTTGGTTCTCACTTCTCCAGCCTTGCCATCTTCTGCAAAATTACGCATTTTATTCGCGCAGTTGAACCGTTGGCAAGCTGCGAGCTCCTCCCAGCATCTCCCCAGCCTGTTGCGTTAATCGCCGCGGGATAAATCCAGCGTTGCCATCCATCAAGCTCGGCCACTGCGTGGGTGACACCGATGGCGGTTAGCAGAGCAGTTAGCGTTAAATGATTGGCGATGGAGCGGCACAGGAGTGGGCAGGGAAGATGGATGGCCCCGTGCTGCTGCTGGAGCGGGAGCTGGGAAAACGGGATCCAATCCCTGCGGCGACAGCACAGAGCCCGCCGGGGCACAGGGGGACAGGGAGGGCAGGAATTCCGCAGTGAAGAGCTGCAGTGACAACCTGTGAAGGAGCTGCAATTTGTGAGAACGAGCCATTTAGTTGATAGAAGGCTCTATGATTTCAGGATTAACCTTTTTGGCATCATATCCAAGATGTAACTTTTGAGTATGGCAAAAGGAGTAAATTTGGTGCTTGACTCCTAAAACAAAGCAAACAAGCAAATCAAGCACCGTGGGTAACATAGCCTC
Source organism: Pardalotus punctatus (assembly GCA_013400915.1). NCBI lineage: Eukaryota > Metazoa > Chordata > Aves > Passeriformes > Pardalotidae > Pardalotus > Pardalotus punctatus. The sequence goes on from VZTX01011992.1 coordinate 1,012,108, forward strand.
AATATCCTCCTCCAGGGAAATAAAAGAGAAAGAAGATGGTTCAGGTTGCTCCAGATACCTTATCGCTCCTTCCAAACTGCTTTGGATTTTTCAGTCCTTTATGATAATGTACTTTTTCTGTTTTTTCAGTATAACTTTGTTTTCCTATTATGCAGTCATCTGAATTACCTAGATCTCACCTAGATCTCACCTCATCTGAATTACCTAGATCTCTGTATCTTTTCCTTCATAAAGTTATCTGCAGTTGAAAAGAAAACTAAAAACTGAAAACTTGTATTCAAAGCGATGATAAGCAGAGAATTTTTTTCTTGTTATTCCCATAATATTCCCAATATCTTAAAATATGACAACCATTTATGTGCTTTTCCTTCTTTGTGTGGACAGATGCCATTCTATTAGAATTTGAAAAATTTAAATGAAATGGCTTTGTTATGTTTTACGTGGTAAGAAAACGACCAAATTAAGACAATGACATCATTGATTACCCTTTGATAGATGAAATTTATCTAAATTAATTATCTTTCAGTATTTGCTGAAAATGTTCATGTGAAAATTCATAATGATAGAACATCTGCTCAGCAGAGGGCTTATCAAAGGTATTGTAATAAGCTATGTAATGAATGTTTCAGCTTTCAAAAGAGAAAATATTTTGTGTGGCATTTATTTAAATAATTTGTCTCAAGTTGGGATTTCCATCCCTCTTTAAGAAAAAGAAGCAATTTTGTCATGAAAACATTATAATTGAACTCGGAAGCTTTACAACTTAGCGAAGGAAAAAGCAGAACTTGGAAATGTGCGAGTTCCAAGAGCTAACACAGGTAGGAGATGAAAAAGATTCATTTGAAGTCCCGCTTGGAGGCACAGCGAGCGGCGCACTGCGGCGAGCCGGGTTTGAAATGGGCTCTGGGCGACTTGTTCTCAGTCCCCATCCGTCTGCTCATTTCTTCTGCTCTTCAGGAGTTTGCCTGGCAGACCTTTTGGAGATTTGATCCTGGGAGCAGCTGAAAGCCTGAGTCTTTTCTCCGTTGAGCTTCTTGATGAAGCAGCAAACATGCCTGTGTACAAGAAATGTATTATTTAAGTCATCCCTCCTAGAATTTCTTTTGTGTGTGAAAGTTTGTGTTGCTTGTCCAGGTATATCTCCTTGGACTAAGAAGTGTCCTTATGTCTGAACTTCTGTGAAGGTTCTTTCCAAGATGCTTGCAGTTCCTTATAAAAACTTATTTTTTATTTCCATAAATTTATTAACTTTTTAAAGTTTTCTGTTGCAACCATTTCTTCCTGTCAAAGAGGAACTGAAATTATAGTATTATGGACACACTGTGATAATACAGGCTAAGGTGGTGGAGCAGCTCAGAGGTTTTCACATTCCATATAAATGATTTTTTCAAAGGCTTTTTTTTTTTTTTTGACATGAGAAAGAGAGAAGGGCTGTTTTAGTGGAAGCTTTTGAAGGCTTTCCACAAGTGAGAACATTTTTGCTCATGTTCACCCTGGCACTGGCTGTCAGCAGCTGAAAGGGCACCTTGTTGACTCTGGTCCAGGGCTTGTCACTCTTCCTGCACAGAGGGGGAAGCGACGGTCACTTTGCCCCTTCATCCTGACACGTACATTCACTTCAAAGTCAGGCTGTTTGCAAAGAAGGAGCACTTCACCTTGGGGAATGTGTTTGCATGTTTCCTCCCGTTTTCAGGGAGGTGAAGGATAATTGTGAGGAAATGGTTCAGAGGGAGCCTTTGGGCCTTCAGTCTCCTTTGTGTGCAGGGCTGCTTGGAGCAGGGATTGGCAAATGGCAGGATTACAGGTAATGTGTTTCTCTTAGTGCCTCTGTTGTGTAAGAGAAGGCACCTGGCTATTCTGTGGCATTTTTGAGCCATTAGAGGACGTAGCTATCATGTCATTTCGTAGTTTGCTGAGATAGGTGTTATTCTGTGACCCTTTGCTGATTAGGTAAAAATTGGCTCAGGACTGTTTGGGTGTTTCTCATTATCTGAGTATTTCTTAAATTTCTCCGTCCACAGATTGTGCCAAGTTGAGTCTGAGTAACTTTCTCTGGTTCAAATCCACAGGAAGGGACTTGGTCTCCTCTTCTTCTCCACCCCCTCCACTCCCCCCCAATGGAAATAGGGAGAAAGAACAAGGAACAAGACAGCCCCTAAATTTATCACCTGCCCACTTCCAAAATTCTCCAGGATTTGCATGAAACAGTGGCTGTTTCTCATCTTCTTGTTAGTACTGACCTCTACCAATATTTGCATAGTCTGATGCATAAATTAGAGTTGCACAGAGCAAGTCCAAAAAAAAAGAGGAATTCTTGTGACTGTGTGATGTAAATAAGGAATTTGAGCCTGAATCTTATGGGCTGAGAATGAGGATGTCTGATGTCGCTCCGAAGACTGACCAGACTCCAAACACGCAATGCCCATGACCTTGCTGGGAGGAAGATATGCAGACTGAGGAAAGCTTCACATGGAATTTGAACATATGTGGTTTGAACCGAGCATATGGTGCTTTTACTGACTGGTACCTGTGCGTTTGCCTTGCCTATGGATAAAGCAATTAGCTTGTTAGTAAATGCTGACTAAGTGATAACTAATATGCCAGGAGCTGAATAAATAAATAAATACACATTAAACATTCATATTCCTCTTTGGAATGCTTCATATGAACATAGCCACAGCTCTTTAAGCCCCTTTGCACTGTGGAAGCACAAATCAGGGTTTGGTAGATATTGATTAAGGTTTTTGGCTTCTGTAAGTAAAATTTCATTACTTAGAACACAGCATTATACTGAACTGAGTAGGACAGAAATAAATGATATCATAATCATATTTTTATACCCTGAATGTAAAACTGTTTACTGTTTTGCAAGACACATCCCAAGGATTTTGTCTATAGTTTAGTGCAGACAAAATGTAAATGTTTTACTCTATGCTGGGCTCTAAAATTGTAGATTCAACCATAAAGGTATAAAAGGTTTGAAAAGTATTATATAAAGTTGGAAAGTCTTAAGTAGGAAGTGCTGTGCGTGCATTTTCTTCACATCTCCCTTTCAGTTACAGTAATTTAGGTTTTAGCATATGATGAATTCTGTCATAAATTACTACTGGAATACACTTTTCAACTTTGGAGTAAATTTTGCTGAAATTAATCTGGAAACCCTCCCATATTTCAGTGAGAGATCAAAGAAAATCCCAAATGGAAAACATGCTTTTGAGAGGGGGGAAAAAAAGTTCTGAGTTCTTAAGCTCTTGCAATGAAGATAACTTAATTAAAATCAAAGCAAAACTAATTAAGAACTTAAAAGTGCAAGTTTCTGGTTGCATAATATCCCAGAAACATGGCAGAATGGGTCTATTACCACAGGCAGAAGCTGCTGGTCATGCAGACAGGTGATGTGGTCACCAGTAGGTCTGAATGGTGTTTGCACCATTCACATTGCAGTTCTCTGATCACTTCTCTTGGCCCTTCTGCTCTTTCTTAGTCTTCCTGTTCTTGTGCTTCTGGGAAAAAAAAAAAAAAAGAAAAAGAAAAAAAAAGCTATTTTGACAGGCAATTCCCCTTCTCTTCCATGAGTTTTGTCTGGGTATGCAGCTGGGGACAAACCAGCCCAAACCTTCTATCAGTTTATAGTTTTAATTAATGGATTTCATGGCTCATTCTTAGATCTTGGCATTCTTAAGCAGAAAAAAATATTCATGTTCCCACACATGTCCCCCTAGTCTACATGCACCTTTTCTTGCCCTTTTCATTCCTTGGAAATGGAGATGGAATTGAAAATTTCAGCATTTTTTGTTTCACTTGAAACACCGTGAAAATATTTTTTTAAGTGCAGAATTTAATTAAATCAAATTCATGAGGCATTCTTACTTCACATTGATCTTAAGCTATTGCTATAAAAGCTTTAAAAAATTATGTTATGATGATCTTTTATCCTTCAACATTCACTCCCTTCATGCTGTATCGTATCCTTGAAAAGCTTCTGTTGGAATGTGCTTTTTGGGTTAGCGTGCACATGTGGCTTTTTGGAATATTTAGTGAAAGCCTAATGAGCAGGCTCCGTGCTCTACCGGATCCAGGCTTTACTAGGCTGAGTTTCGCTCACTTTGAAGAGCGTTGCCATATGGGAGGTTTGTTTTTCTCGAGCTCTCTCAGGTGCTCCTGGCAGATGGAGATGGAAGCGCTCGGAACACAGAGCACCAAGCAACTCCCACCCGAGCGGCCGGGGTCACCGGGAGCACAGCAGGAGCCTGGCAGATCCACAGAGCGCCCCAGCGAGGGGCTGCTCCACGTGGAGAGCACAACCTAGAAATGAGCAGCTTCCTTGACGAAGACAGGTTTTAATTAGGTTCCCAGCGAATCATTTACAGTCTCATGACGGAGCTGGAGAGCACTCAATTATATAAATGTTATCTCCCCGTATCGCTCTTTCCAAGAGCCCCGTTGACCTGCTTTTCTTGATTGCATTCCCTCAAACAGGAAGGATCCAGCTCCCTCTGACCCCTGGCAGTCCATGTTAGTGATCTTTATCCCTCCTTGTTTAGGATTTGAATGCAAGTTTGCAGAGGCAGCTGCCTTTCAAATCCAGGAGCATTCCTGCTCTAGGCAGAGACATCAGGCACTGCCTTGCGTGCTGCTTGGTTGGTTTCCTTTTTTCCCCCCCTTTTCTTTTATCATCATAATGGAATTTTGGTTTTCTAGGTTCAGTGGAATTTCATACATTATAATTGTAATTGCATTCCTAATGGAGATTTTGAGCTTTATCCTCTTTAAAATATGTTTCTCTTAAAGAAGAACCAAAAAAACGAAAAAAACCCAACACATTTTTGGCTGTGGGAACATTGACTTTAAAACAGAGGCACTGCCAGGTGTTTGCAGCAGAGGATAGGAGTACAGGAGTAGTATCCTTAGGGAGGCAAAGCTTTCATTTACCCATAGAGGGATGATTTCTCACCATCTGCTCTGTATCTCAAAGAATTGGGATGTTAAAAATGTGAATTTTCCCATCCGCTGGGAACTTTCCTATGCATCTCACATATTACAGAAGGTAAAAGATGTCACTGAAAAGAACTGTTTTACTCACTTCTGGCCCATCTTAGATGACTGTTTTTTAGCAAGAGGGTTGTTGTGGTTTTTGTTTGGTTTTATTTTTTTAAAGCCCACTAATTAGTGCATGTTTGTGATTAACTGCTCCAATTCATTCTGTAAATATAACAGCTGAAAATAAAAATAATTCTATAGTTATGCAAAAGAAAAGCATTTGAGAAAGCATTTTCAGAGCCAGTAAAACCCTGAGGTAATATTAAAGCACTTTATTCTAAACAAAATCTATTTTTCAAAGTGTTTTATAAGTTAGTGGTTTTTCACTCTGCTAGATTTTTCCTGAGATAGAGAATATAAAAATCTTAGATCTCCATAATTTCTGTATTGTTGCATAAAATGCAAACCAAGAATTTAATAGTATGGAAATAGCTAAATAATTTCCTTTTAAAAAAAAAAAAAGTAGCAAACTAGAGTTTTTTCAAGCACACATGCTTAACTCTGAGCTATGTATGAAATTGCTTTTTAGAACTTCTTTGTATCCAGTTACCTTGGCTCTTTTCGTACTCTTTACCCAAATGAGGAAAAGATGAAAGGGTTTTTTGTTTTTTTTTCAGTAGACATGTGTGACCATCTGCAGATTTGAAAGAAGCTGCAGCACTAGGGAAGGGATAATCACCCTGCCAGGTTTTGTTTCAGACAAGATTTCTATTCAATAGGTATTGTACGTGGAGTTATTTGAGGAGCTTCATGTAGAACCAGGCACTCGTGTGACCTTGACTGCAGAAGTGTTTTCACAACTTTGCATGTCTATATTTATTCAGTAATATTTTTTCACTTAGCTGTCAGTTCAGAAATCGCTGAAAATAATAAAACCAAATAATTTGATTTTGGTAATCTGAATTAATGAAAGACTTTTCAACTATTTATTTGCTCTGAGGACTAACCGTTCCAGAGTGGTGTAAATCAGTGGACATGTTTGACAATGTTGACTACTTCTGGACATGTTTGACAATGTTGACTACTTTTGGACATGTTTGACAATGCTACTTTTGATATTCCCAGGTCTGCTATAGGCAGATGTGCAATACACAGGAAATTACAGTTCATCCTGTAGTACAGGCACAAATGTATTATGGATTTCAAGAATACTCTAAAAACAAGTATTACAGAGTTCTTCTGTGTGTTTCTCATACTACTGTACATCTTTGAAATGCTAAAGCTTGCCAGACTCTCTCCCCCTCTCTGACTTCCAGGATGGTTTTTCAAGATGTGCTATCAAAGCAGGGCCTTTAATCATCTTCCCAAAAGCTTTAAGCAAAACCACTTCCATGTAAACCTACACTCTAATTATGCAGTCACTTGCTTTTGAGGGGAAGGAATTAAGATGTAACAAAAATATTTTCATTCTTGCAGGCTTATAGAAGCTGTGATATATTTAGTTTAAGAAATATTAAATATATCTATGTGGTAGTTGCAAATTTGGCTTGTTTGAAACTGATTGCCATCAGTAGTTGAGAACCTGACCTCGGAAATGAGGCCTGCCCAGAGGAAATGATTAAATGATAACTTTATTAAAGCGCTCTTGTTGTTGTTTCCTTTAGTAATAACAAACCCCATGGATTTTGCAGTGAGCTAAACCAATGGGCAGATCTACAAGTGGATTTGGTTTGAATTGTCTCCTCCTTTGTACTTGGTTTTATGTCTTTGTGACAGTATTGACTCCAGTGAAGTTATTTCTCTCTTGTGCCAGTGTAAGAATAATGAGGAAACCTTTTCCCAGCAATCTGCAATGTAACCTTGTGGAAGACACTACTGTAATTTATATATTGATAAAATGAATATAATATATTGCACAGAGGTTTTGTGAGCTTTAATTAATATTAGAATAGTTTTACATTGAATAATGATGGAATAGTCTTGAGTTAATTAAGTCTAGATCTCAAGGACATCAGCCTGTGGTGGTTGAATGCAGCAGATAGTGTGGGTGTGCCAAACTTCCAGAATTGCCCTCTTTTAAGAGCCATTGTTTCCAAGGTGCCCCAGTGTTGACTTTAAATAACTAAATTCCTTGTTGGCAAATTTGTCACATGTACTATAAAATAATTTTTATATAAAACTGAGGTGGGATCTGGTCATTAAAATACATACCTAAGGGAAAAGTTGAATATATATATGTTTATTTAAGTAGAACTTTGGCTGCCTTCAAAAATACATCCTTGAAAATTTGATTACTTGAAACAATTCAAAAGTATTTTCTGTGGCAGGAGAGGTGAGTGGGGGACCTCCCTGCTGGCAATATGGCATTAAATCTTACTGATGTCTATCTAGTGAGCGAATTTACTTCACGGTGAGATATTTAGAAAAAACCCAGAATTTCTTAAAATTTCATTTCATAGAAGTAGTTCATGCTGATGTTGCTCCTGTCTGGGTGGAAGGGTGATGGGCAGCTCCCACTGAACCCTCAGCTGGGTGCTGGGGTTCTGCCCTAAGTGAGGGTATCAGATACCATTCAATTTCTGCTTCATATTGTTCCTGTCGTTTGCTTTGATTTTTGCTTCCTGAATCATTTCATTTCCACTTTTCATTTTCATTGTGCCATTTTTTTTTTCCCCTTCACCTTTAACCATTGCATTCTAACCCATTCTCATTTCCAGAAGAGCATCCCTTGTGTGACGTAGGGGAGTTCCTGTGCCACGATCGCGTCACTTGTGTGTCCTGGCACTGGCTGTGTGACGGGGAGCCCGATTGTCCTGATGATTCAGATGAGTCCTTAGACACCTGTAAGTAAAGATGGAGCCACTCTTTCATTTTATTTCCCTTTTAACTGTAACATTTTTAGTTGCACTAACTGCACAACTGAAAGGGCAGATTCCATTTTGCTCTGTAAATCCTGTATGAATCTCCCTGTCGAGGGGAACAGGTTACATTCCTGATGTAGGTGAGAGACACAAGAAATGGAAGAGACAGAAGGTGTTTTGTTCTTGTGGCACTCTGTAATGAGCACTGCCACTGGAGCACGTGTCCCCTCTGCTCTCACCGAGCTGTCAATGGGCTCAGAGGGCAGAGGCAAAGTCAGGCACAGGAAAATGTTCCTCTAAATACATTTAGGGGATGTAAAGGGCTGGCAGAGAACAGTGCAAAATATTTTCAATAAAAATATGAAAAGCATACAAACATCAAAGGGAAGAATGAAAGGAGATGTGAGAGTTATGAGGGGGAAAGAAGCAAAGAAAGGAAAATGATGGAAAGCTTTAATACAACATATTTAATTATAGTGAAGACCTTGTTGGTTTTTCTTAATGTAGCTGAGAGCTTCTGAACACCAGAGTAGCAACCTTACAGACTTTTTTTCTTATCAGCCTTGTAGACTACTGATGAGGTGTTATTAAATCTTAATGTTCCCTTGTTTCCTGTGTTCTGAGGAAAATGAGGGAATTTCCTGGTTTTATCCCCTGGATAATCACTTAATGTAAGAGAAGAACCATGTATTTTGTATCAAAGCAATACTGACAATCAGGAAGGCTGGAAATGGGGTTTGCTGCTCAAAGAAAATAGCAAACATCAGACAGTATTTAGGAGTCTAATCTTTAAAATGAGGGACAGGAGCTCAAGATGTCTGGGAGCCATTTCTGTCTGGGCAAACACTGGTTCTGATTGCCGCCTTCCTGCTCCAGCTCTTGTTCTCTGGATCTGATCAGGAAATTGCCCCTGGGCTGTGGTGAGGGTGCTCTGATTAACCACCTTCGACACCCTTGGGATTCTCAACAACAACATCCTGCAGTGGGAAGCGCTGGGTAAAACTGGGATTTTGCTGCTGCACTGGTGATTGATCACAGCCTTCTCTAACGTGTTTTCAAACACTGCGTTAATATGTGCAGTTAGAAGTTTTTCTGACTAATGAATGTTGAGATAAGAGCACAGAAATGGTCCCACACACAGTTTTTAACTTGCCTCATGACATTCACCACATAGTTCCAAATCCAACAGTTTGCTGGATGCCCAGGTATTTTTGTCTTGAGGACTTTGCATGATTATTGTACTGGTTTGTAAGGCCTGTGCACAACAATGCCATTTAAAGTTGTGCCATATTAAAAACTTGGTGTTTGAAGATTATTGGTGGCTTGAAGGAGAGGGGATGGGTTGGGAAAGAGAGTCTATGCTTTTCCTGATGTCAGCCAGGGTGGTGCTCTCAGAAGCACCTTCCCCTTAGCAAATGTGAACAGTTTCTGTCAAATGCTTTACTCAGGCTGTCCTGAGTCAAAGGTAGGACCCAGCACCGTGGCTTTTCTGGTTGTAGAGAAGGAAAGTGTTTGAATCCTTATTCTTTCCCAGCTTCCATGGTGCTTTGCTGAGGAGTTGCTGGTTAATGATGTGCCTGGGCACTTGGCTGTGTGGGCTGAGACAATAATCACCTTAGGTCTGCTGCCCTCTCTCATCGCTCAGCTCAGCCTAGGGCTCGGAGTGAGAACCCAGTGACAGCTCTGAGGCGTTGGGTGAAACTTTGTTACGTAATTCCTCACAATTTTATTTTGGACTGGATGTTTCTGTACTTTTTTAGTCAGCATAATTCGCTGTCAAATTGTTGAAATATGTGTGCCTAATCTGGCTTCATCAGGTAAGTTGTTTCTCACTAAAGATTAATATAATGCTCCTGAATTTTTCTGCTGATACTTTGCACTATGGTTTCTGTAGGAACTTATAAATTACCCTGAACATATTCTTATGATATATTTGATCGCTGGTGCTGATGCCAGGGATGCAGCACATTCAGTTTTTGTGCACTGAGTCGTGTGTCTGTTTGTTTATAGATGAATACAGCCCCTATTTGTCAGCTGTTCTTTGACTTACATGTGATGAATTATTTGGTGTAGCCTGACAGATATTGCTAGTTGTTCCTATAGCCGTAAACAAATGGATTTTGATTGATTTTCTGTGGATTTGTGCCTAGTAATAGGGTTTTCTGGGTTCTAATAACGTGCAAGCATTGATCAAAGCTTTTCCTGCAAGTGGAAGTTCTTAACTTCTCTCCTGTGGGGATTTCAAAGTGTAGAAAAGGATAGAAATTCTCAAGCTGCAGCTTTCCCCACGGTGAGAATATGAGAAGTCTTATTAATCTCATCACTCAACCATCTATTTGCAGAAAACCTCTAGGATCTAAATATCTTTGTGAGCTCTCTCCTGGTGGCATTTCAACCAAGTTTTGCAATAGAACCTGAAAGTTATTAGGCTGTACAAACACCCATGATATACCTGCATCAACAGATCACCTCAGGAATCCACCTGAAATCCCACAATCTAGTTCCTTTGTCAGTGTTTGTAGGGAGATCTAGGATGGGACAGAAGGTGGAAAAGGGTGGAATCCTTGGGTGTTTTTGAATTCAGTGTCTGTGGTGGCCGAGCTGTGGGCAGGGCTCTCTGCAGGTACAGCTTCCCTGAGCTTCCAAGGGCTGGGATGGAGCTGTCCTGGCTCTGCTTGTGGCTTTTTCAGTCAGCCAACAGCTTCCAGCACCAATCTGTTCCCCTTCCACCTCCCACCTTCCTCTAAATGGTCCTGCAAGCAACTCTGTAAAACCAGGAGTGAATTCCTACAGCACCTACACTTGTGTTCTGCTCTGTTCCTTAGCAGCTGTAGTTCTTCCTGTCCTCTGAAGCTGCTGTGTTTTGCAGTATCAAGGAACCTGGCTCAGCAACTCATAATGAATAATTTAGTGAACAAATCTTGTTGCTTCTCTGTTCCTGAGTTGTTTGTGAGAAATTTGGTTTTTTAAAAAATAAAAGGTTTATTAATAAAACTCTTGACCAAGTAATTTTTACCCTTTTTTTTGGGTGGTCTCTCGGCTGTTCATAGGGCTTTTGCAAATAGTCAGGATTCAAAAATCAATTTACTCAACCTAATCAGATGATGCTGGGCTCTCCAGTAGGCTAAATCAGCAAGCTCACTTGAAATCAATAGAGCTCTATCAGACAGCCCAGAATCTGGCCAGACAGTTTGGCTTTTGCAGATAACTGTGACTCTGGAGGTTGATGCAAATGGTTAGAGGGCCTTTCTGTAAAAAAGAAAAAATTAAATGTCTGCCTGCAGACTCACCTGACTGTTGTTTTTGGTGGGACAATTGCTAAACTCAAATCCATTGTTAAAAAAATATAGAGTTTAAAAACATAAATATATTTGTATCATCTACTAACTTCACTACTGCCTGCTGTAGGCAATTACTACCTAGAAACATCAGTGTAATTCTCATTTTCTTGGTGGTGGTTTTGTTTGGGTTTTTTTGTTTGTTTTCATTTTGGTGTTTTGATTGTATTTTTTTTTCTTTTTTTTTTTCTTTTCTTATTTTACCATTCTTTCCACTAGTATTCGTCTTAAGAGGAAAGTATTTGCCTATCTCAGCAACTGCTATAGTGGCATAAGTAAAGAACTTTACTCAGTGATTAAATCTTAACGATCCAATTGATAACATCGTTATATTGGGGTACCTGTGTGTTTTGTATTCCACAGCTGTACCTCAGAATAACCTGTTTGTGCTTAGAAAGCCATGCCCAAGGAGTAGCATGCTTTCTGAAACCAGACAAATATTTGATGTGATGTGCTATTACCTGCTTTTCTCCCCAGCCTCCTACTAACAGAGCTGAGATCTAAAAGGGGCATTGGCAAATCACTCCTTCCATTTAGTACTTGAGGCTTTTTCTCCGTGTTTGCAGCTTCAGAACTCTTCTGGCTTCTGTGCTGTTTTCAGATCTCAGCTCACCAACGCCTCTCTGTCAGGATGTCTCGTGCCAGGGCGAGGTGAAACAAAGGAGCAGGGAGAGAAATCGCTCATTTTCTACATCTTCCCTGTGAGACTGCACACAGGGATGATGTTTGGGCGCTGTAATTCTGGGTGCTGCAGCTCCAGCAGAGGGTGATCCATTGTGTCTCAGCCATGGAGAGCAGGAAAACGCTCTCACTCTGCCTGTGGTGTCCTGTGAAGAGAAGCTCCAGCCTGCTCGGGGCTGCCCTGGGCTCCTTCCCTGTCCCCCTGTGGCACATTGCAGGCAGCAGAGCTTTGCACCAGCACAGCTGCCCCTCAGAACCACCTGCAACCCCAAGGATGGCTTGAATGTCATGAATAACCTGTGAGAGGGGAAAAACCACAATTTGAGATCTCCCACTAACAGAGCGGAGCTCTAAAAGGTATTGCCAAGTCTGAAAGTGCCTGACACTCATTTATTTTAGCAGCAACAAAATTCTGAAAAAAATTAATTCTGCACAGGCAGACTGCAACTCTTGTCTCTCCTGTTGTCCTCAGCTGCCCTTCTTTTGTGATACTGACACTGTTGTTCTGGTACTTGAGCTTTCCTAAATGTTATCCAAATTCTGTTTGCATACCTTCCACCCACACAATTTATTTGTGGCTGACTGGTCCTGAGTTGAAACAACTCCAGTTGCCATTAATAAATCATGAAATTTGAATGGTCCCTGTCTCTACAAGTCTGAGCAGACGTAGCGTTATGTTAACATGTTGAAATTATTTCTGATAATTACCTTTCTCTGGGATTTTGAGGGAATGTCATCTTCTATAATCATGATTAAACTGAAGTTGGAGGAGCAAAAGAAATGTAGCAACCAGAAGTACCTTGTTTAAAAGCTTGAGTCTCACTTTGTTTGCTAAAACTGTGTCTTTCATTCTCTAGGTACTAATTATGGGTGACTACTTTCAGAAGCTTAAAAATTTTTAATTGGGTACCTCTGTTGTAGTTCTTTTACCAGCAAAGGATAAGATAATTGGATGCAATGTTGCTTTTGTGGTATGAAACAATAAAGATAAAATTTCCTAGAGCTTCTAATTCTTTTATGAGTAGATTCATTGAAATTCAATAGGAGCTGGGATCCCAAACCACTCTTTAGTAGCTTTGGAAAATCCCAGATCAATAAATAATGTGCATACATTGAAGACGCACTGCCACGAAGCTGCTAAAGGTAAATGAAGAAAATGCTGGACATGAGGGGAAAATGTAGTCTTGTGTTTCCACTCTTTATAATTTTGGTGATTGTAGTTACTGTTGAACAAGGAATCCGCGACATAAAATAGCTGCTTACACCTCTTTTTCAGCAAGATATTTGCAGTTGTTACTTGAAGATATTAATTTAGTCTGCTTTGAGTTGATGAATGTGGACTCACTCTTTCTCTCTGAATCAGGGTTGTTCTTAGTGTAGTGTAAAACTTCTAAAGCTCTTGTAGGAAATGAAACACAAGGAAATGACAAATGTCAACAAGTTTTATGAAACTGCTGCTAGTTTACATAAAATTAAGTTAAATGCTTAATGCAGCAATACAATATTGCCAGCTTTTTTGTTAGCTGGTGAGAAGAAGTGTTTCTGACAGAACAAGATGAATGTTTTGAAGGAGTATTAACTTTCCTGATCCTATTTTTACAGACCTGAAACAAACACACTTTCACCGAGGCTCTTCTTGCAGTTTACCTTGGCAAAGCTTCTGCATTTGGGGAGCACTGGTAAAGAAAAGACTTCTAAGGACATATTTTTTATGGCTGGAGCCCTTGCCGTGTCATTTAATGGCATGTAGCCTGTCAGGGCTGCTGTGCTTCATCCCATCCAGGTAGTTTGCTGTTGTCTGGCCCCTTCTCCTGTGGAAAACATCTCGGTGAGTGTGACCTGAGCTTCAGCTGGGACCTCTGTGTTCTCCTTACTCCATCATTTGGGAAACCACAGAGCTCAGCACCCCAGGAAAGGTGTTTTGCTGGTGTGATGGGATCACTGATGTTCTGACATTAACGGGGCATTAGAGCAAACAGCCTGGAAAGGATGGGTGTCCGTGGTGCTCGTACCCTCTAAGCCTTTTGGAAAGATCATAGAGAAGCATCCCATTGAGGCAAATCCTGCACTGCCATCCGTGTGGAGGAGCTCAGCTTGTCCCACTGCGGTGCTGGGGACTGCTCTTGATGATGCCCAGTTGTCACCCTGAGGGGATCGTTCTTTCAAGATGTTCCTGCCTTTCTCACCACTAATTCTGCTCCCTTTCCCTCTGGGCTCTCATCTTGGGGTGCTGGGGAGCACTTGCTTGGCCCAGGGGAGAACTTTGATGCTTCTGCATTTGCTTTCTGCCGCAGCCAGCACATGGGCAATGCTGCTGAGGTTTCAGAGGACATTTAGAGAAAATTCCTTTTTATAATTTCCCAACGGACTGTAACATTACTTCTGAGGCATAGGCATGTTGTCCCATCACTGGCTTACAAGTGTTTGCCTTCTCTGCAAAAAAACTAATTTGTTCACTTTCTGTGAGGGGGAGGAGCTTAAAATACTTGGTGAGATTAGACAGTGTCAGGTAACCCTGTGGGAATTAAAATTTACACCAGAATGGATGTAAGGAATTGGAAGAGAAAGGTGTGATTCTGCCAACTGGGACCGGGGGTGTAGGGGCTCTCATTGCTGGTGAATCAGGCACTGCTGCCTGAGCTGTAAAGGGCTGGCAACAGGGGCTTGGCCCCCAGCAGCTTCATTAAGTAGGGGGCTGCAATTTCAGCTTTTCGAATAAAAAGTATTTTTTCTTAAATAATTATTTTGAAAGTGCATTGCTGCAGTCAGGTAAACACTAGAATTTGTCAGGGAATAGAATTACTTGGTTCTGCTAATTTTTTAGAAGCATTTTAAAGACTAAAAATACTCAGTTACATTTTGTGCTTTTTTGTTTATTTTTTTCTTCCGACTTCCGTTCTCTATTCTGTACGTTCACGTCACTCTGGTTTCTAGTCTGAACGTTCTTTACCGTTGGCCTTTACATAGTCCAACCACCCAGACCTGTTCCAGACAAACGTAATTACCTTAAAAAGTAGTTGAAGACTTTGATTTTTGTTATAATTCTGAAGTTAGTGTGTTACATATGCAGACATTTAAACAGGTATTTATACCTAGCCAATATAAACAGTTACATTAACTTTTACTGTAGGGAAATGGTTATGGTGAGCTGAACTCATTTCTGGTGTGCTAGGAATAATTCATGCCTTGCAAATGTGTAGCAAGAGAGTTGTGTGGGGCACAAAAAGTTTAAGAAATAATTCCTCTGTTTTTTAAATGCCTTCAGCTCATAAG
Source organism: Pardalotus punctatus (assembly GCA_013400915.1). Taxonomy (NCBI): domain Eukaryota; kingdom Metazoa; phylum Chordata; class Aves; order Passeriformes; family Pardalotidae; genus Pardalotus; species Pardalotus punctatus. The sequence continues at coordinate 1,027,241 of VZTX01011992.1, forward strand.
ATGAGAATATCTTTGTATGATATTTTCCTTTGTACTCAGTAAAGTGGTAGCGTTTGTAGCAACATTTGAGTACATAAAATGCAGCATAATGCATAAAATTTTATTTCATTTTGCCTTTGCACATGGTGCAAAATATTCAAAATCTTTAATTATGGGTTTGAGGTGTTGATGGTGTCAAACCCACAGGGTTTCTGGTCTGCGTCAAAGATGAGAACTACGTGGGGAATCACGGTACTGTGACTGCACAGAAACTCAGCAGCCCTGGCAAGAGGTCCAGCATCAAATAAGTATAATTTCAGTGGCTCTCCAGCTGCATATTTTACTTTGGAATAAAGTAAGCAACAAGAAGTTCAGTGTTGAAGGATGTAAAGGTCATTGTGTCTCTCCGTGACACGGTTATTAGAAATACTACCTTCTTTTTTTGCCTATGCCTGATTATCCTGAGCATGATTTTCCAAAGTGATTCACAGGGAATTCAATTAAATGATTGCTGGCAAAATGAGCTTCTTTTGAGGTCTGTGGAAACATGGAGGTGTAATCCAAGGCCAGCACAGAGCCTTTGAAGGTGATGCCCAATACCTACAACTCTGAAATAGCTCATTTGTGGATTAATTGCTTGCTAAAATTGCAATTCCTACACAGAAGCAGATCTAATGGGATATATACTCATAAGACGAGAAATGAAAAGATCAATCTTTTGAAAAACCTATAAAAGTAATTCATACTTTGACAAAGACTTTGTTTTTAAGTTTCTAACCCAAAGCAATTTTATTTTCATACCTAAGCTATAAATTACAGGCCCCCCCCTAAAAAAAAAATAAAAATTGCACATGTGAAGTGCTGGAAAAACTTGGCCCAGTTTGTCTCTCCTGAAGTTGTGTTGCTGTTCAGGTACAGATGATTTTCTCTGGTTTAGCAGGAGGGATGTGTCTCTTGCACTGGCAATGCAGGAGACCCCAGTGAGGAGCTGAACAGGAGCCCTGCAGATCAAAGAACTGTTCCAGGGAGATAGAGTGGGGCAGAAAATGTCTGTCTGCCCAAAAAGGGGCAGGAGCTGGTCATTTGGCAGTTTGGGAGCAGAGATGTGTGGTTGCAGCGTGGGGGGTTTGTTTGGGCTTCTTTTAGAAACCCTTGATGAAATTTTGGTCCCCATTTCCATGCACATTTATTTACAGTCTGTTTAATTTGCGTTCTCTTTAACAACAGTTTTATTACTTATTTTCTTTTCTCCTCTTTCCTTTCATATTTATGTCCTTGCAAATCTCTCAGGGCCTTCTGTACATCAGCTGAGCTCTTTCACTCTAGCACTGCATGTTCACACCGTGTTTTGTTTCTGCCTAATCCTTGCTGTTGCTTTATTCATTACTTTCATACTTTTCTTGCTTTTTCTTAGTGCTGCTGACATCCTACTAAAACTGCTATGAAAACTACTTTTCATTCTCCATGTTCCTTTATTTTTCCTCTCTCGATATCCTCAGCAGGTTTCCTTTGCCCTCTCATAGGTCTCATCTATTTTGCTGATACCCAAATTCTGACTCCTTCATTTTCTCAGTTTTTATCTTCCCATTAACAGTCCCTTGTGTCTTGCTGCCTCGTCATGCTGCTGCTGTTCAATAGTCAGCATCAGGAAAAGAGAATATTTTGGGAGATGTGGAATGCACCTTTTGCAGGATAATTCAGCCAAATCCCAAAGCTGATTGTGAGTGCGTTCATTTTTAGGCTGTCACTGCTTTCCCTGCCAGGAATAGCTTTGGTACAAGGGAGGCAGAGAAATTGCTGTATCACAGCATTGTGTATTGATTAGGCATTGATAAAGTGTAGAAACATATTTAGGGGGAAAAAACCGTAAGTGTATAGCATCATCAAAACCCTTCTTGGCTCTTCTGGCATCAAAAGGTAATTTTTGATAATGCAAGGATTTATAAATTACAGCAATCTTGGGTATGAAAGGGCTTGTTGGAAGATCTTTATCTGAGGTGATACCACTTCACTGTGGGCCCCAATTGAACAGAGTCTCATCACAAATGTCTGTAATTATAATGATACATCTGGCCTCTAGATCCTACATGGGGAGAGATGTCATGTATTTAAGTAGAGGGCTGGGTAGAATTCTTTATTTGTCACTTAAAATTGCCAGAGTATATAATCATTTTTGTCCTTCAAAATTATGGATGAACACAACTCTCGTTAGCAAGCAGACAAATTTATGGAAGAAAAGTAAAATTGCTCATTTGGAAAATAGCGCAGGGATATAAAATAAGAGTTTATATATGTTTTTAGGGATATAAAGTAAGAGTTTGTATATGTTTTTAGTGATGACATGTACAGTACTTTTAGTAAAGAGGGCACTTTGCTGTGGATGAACAAACAGTGCAAGACCAAAACCTCTGCTCACAAAGAGTAATGCATAATTATGACAAGGGAGTGTAACTTAATAAATCAGAAAAAGAAAATATAAAGAAATAATTTCAAATGAATGGAGGTTTAATAAGGATTTAATTCATTATGTTAACTTACAGACATACAGATCTAATCCAGAGAGTTCAGGTAATGCCCAGGTTGTTCTGGGGGAAACTTAGCTGTGCCAAAGGAAACATTTTCAAGCCTGCATCACAAAACACCTTCATGTTACATTATTCAAAAATGCATCAACGTGCATGTGCAGCCACTTCAGAGGACTGTGAGTTGTGCCCTCAGAAACGGTCCTAAATTGTGTGTAAAACTTGGGATATGCCCAAAAGGAGGTAATTTTGAGTTAGTTTTACTCATGAGAGCAGCCACTTATAAGATTGGACCCAAGTTTGTGTTTATACTTCCTCACAGAGAATGCCAAATTAATTTTTACCATCTGCCATTTATAGCCTCGTTAAAGGCACAGGTAGAGCTGTTAATGGTGGATTTGCAATAACATGAGTTGCTTCAGAGTAAAGACGTGGCAAACTTATTTTTCATTATTTAGGTGTTGTAACAAAATCAAGGCGGGGGAAGATACCTATTTTTTCATATTATAATAAAATTACCTCTGAGGTGTTTCTTCTCCTTCCTTCACTTGTTAAGCATTCATAAATAGGCCAGGGCTACAAGGAATGTCTCTTGCTGCCTTTGTGCTCAGGCTGCGGAGAATATTGGGGTGGCATTTTCTAACTCATTCTTATTTTCTCTGCTCTACTTCTATACCAGGCTATTGATCTTTGAGGCAATTTTTAAAACTATTTAGACTAAAGTTGTCTAAGGTAGTTCTCTTCTTCTTCCAAGAGGGAGCTTCATTTACAAGTGTGCTGCATAAGCTAAAGCCAATGAGCTCAGGTACAAAAAAAAGAGGTACAAATAACGAATAGTATAAATAATGGATATCTGCTCTACCATTAAGAGAGCAGTCACATGGTGTAACACCTGTTTGGTTCAGTAACAAAGTAAAAAATACATTATTCTCAACTGAAATCTGCCTGCTCTGACTATATTTTCATAGAAAAAATAGCACCTATTGTTGTTTTGCCTTTCGATGAATTTGTCTCACCTTCCCAACGCTTTTCAGTCCAGAGCGTTGCTGGGGTCCATGGCTCTGCCTTCAGTCCCTGGGAAGTCAGTGCAGGAGGACACGCAGTGAGCTGGGACCACAGTGTCAGCATGTGCCTTGTCCAGCTTATAAAATTAATAAGGGAACCTGCTCAGATACTGGCTTTTCCATAACAACAAAGCCTTTGTTCCATTCATTTGTAATTCCCAGTTCGAAATGAGACAATTCAGTTTAGTAGCAGACTGATTTTCACAGCTGGGTTTTTGTTCAGTAACCAGGAGAAAGTTCTCTGTCCAAGACAGAGAATAATCTTCTCTCTCTTCCCTCTTTACCCAAAGCTGAGTTTTTAGATTTTTTAAATTTCTGCTTGCAGATGTAAATGCACTGAAGGCTGTGGTTTTACTCATTAGGCTCCTCTAACACCAAATCTCATTTCACTTTGGCTGCGCTGGAGATGTCTCTGAGGTCAGCCAGGTCAGAGCTGCAGTCACTGCAAGTAACGACAAAACTTTCCTGCTAACAATCCCGGGGTTTAGAATGTGCCTGATGAATAAAGTCAGCTGAAATGAACTACCTTTGTATTTACAAAATTATTTAATTCGCCTCGTTCTCCTCTTCCTTCACGGTGACTTTGGCCTGGTCTTCCACCCGAGTCACTCCTTGATATGTAGTGCATGTCGTGCGAATCCTGACTGTGTGACTTCATGGCAGGAGGAGGAAATTACAAGAAGATCATTAAAGTGTGAAATTAAATTCTTAAAGATGACACATCTAAAATAGCTAAAACATTACCCCCAAAACAAACAGTGCCATTGATCCTACTTAATTACATGCTTAATAATTTTATACCAATGTAAAGCACATTGACGATGCACTAATCCATTTCATATTCACTGCCACCACAGATTTTCTCCTCCTTATTTGCTTTGAATCTCATCATTATCGTGCACATAAAACTAGTATTCTTAGAATTTTTATAGTAGTATTTCCATATAAAATGAGGAAAAGTCTAATATATGAATACTAAACAGCTCATTAACATGGTTTGTAATATATTTATTCATGATAAAAGCAGCTGAGAAATGCTGATATAAAATAGTACTTCACTCCCAGAGTATGTCTAAGATTAGAAGAATCATGCCTTGGATAATAAATACTTCAGGGAAAACAGGAAATCTTAAATACAAATAACATCAAATAAAGAGCTTTGTATGCTTAATTAAACACATTAACAGCTGCATTTATTTCAGTTAATAATTGATATATTACTAATACTGGCAGCAGGAAAATTTTTGTGTTAAAAAAAAATACCCTGAAAAGGTTTTTATTTCAGCAGAAAAAAAATCGCTGCCTTTAAAAGACATTAAGGACATTCTTATCTGGAACTGGCACAAAGATTGTTAATGATCAAATTACACAGCAAGCAAAATGCGTGGAAGAAGAGCCTAATCTACCATGTCAAGAACCCTGATCTTTAAATTTGCTCTATATGAGCAAGCCACTGTCTCCAGCCTAAGGAACAGGATGGGCTTTGAAACAATTTAGGTGATGAACGGTTCCTTCTCTGTCTGTGTGCATTAAATTTTGGTCCATGAAGTTCTTTTCTCTGGCCTTTCAGCCGTGCTTCCTGTGCCCAGGCCAGAGGAATGGGCTGCTGTGAATTATCTGTCCAGAACTGGGCCAGGGTTGTGTGGCAGAGAAAAATCCTGCATGCACTGGAAGCATTTTATAGAGACTGGAGCAGAAATTTTGGAATATATACTGCAGGATTAACTGATGTTCTTATAAACTGATCATTTGGTATAGATTTAGCTATGCCCTTATTCCCTTTATGCAAGTGTTTTTTACTGACCTAAAGCAGAGTCTTTTGCTACTGTTGAGCTGCAGTTGTGCCATATTAATTCAGCTTAAGTTTCATATTCCACACCAGGATTCCAAACTGTGAATAAACACTGCTGACAGCTCTAAAAAGGGGTCAGGTATGGTCCTTGATCTTCGCTCAGACAGCAAATTGTACAAATGATGATTAAAATCAAGCGATAACAGTGTTCGGTCATCTGAAATGTCAATAAATAAACATCCAGCCAATTATTTCTACTAGAGACACATCTGGTCTTGTTGACAGGAAGTATTATGCAGTACACACTGCTGAATATTGAGCCCCAAATTGAAGAAATTTCACTGAACTTTTTTTGGTGTTTTAGATGAAAGGGAATTTCTCCTCCAGTTTTTCAGCTTGGGTTGTCAGGGTCAAGTCACCAAAGCAAGAAAAAATGGGAGCTATCTCAGAGTGAGAATGAATTCGTATATATGCGAGGTAGGGTGCAGAGCTGTGTGCAAGATGGGTACGAGGACCATTTTTAATGTCCATTCTGCTTGTGCAGGAAAGAGAGCACAATCGTGTGCTGGGCTTGGGCACAGGGATGCTTTCCAAGTGTTCCTTTCCTTGTTCACCAGCATTGCTCACAGTGATGGTGCACATGAGCAGGGATATTAAAAGAAGCCATTTCATAGCACTGTTCTTTAGTCTGCCACAGAAGAGGGTGCTGGATGAAGGACTTTAATTTACTGTGATGTGTGGTGGTACCTACTTCAAGTGTCTATATGGATTTAAACATTTTATTTAACATTCCATATTTCCCTACAAGAACTGGAAACGTGAAATAGATAAATGTTCCTTAATAAGCTAGAAGAAGGTCAACCTTGAGTGAGCCAAGTTTAAAGAAAAAAGAGGCTTGGTGGGTGTTTTTTTTTTTATTTGGTTGTATTTTTTTTTTGAGCTGATGATAGGTTGAAATGATGCATATAATATTCCTTGACCTTTAAGGCCTGGTCTCTGTGTTTTTTGGCACGCTGCTGTCAGAAGCAGCCCCCAGAAAGATGAGAGCTCACCGCAGGTACACAGCCGGCATCCGTAATGCAGCCACGGGCAGGGCAGCGCAGGCGATGCTGCTGCAGGATCTGCAGGATCTGCCGCAGCTGCCCCTTGGAAAACCCTCTGGAGGCTGTGCAGGACAAATGGCCGAGGGAGAGCCCTTGGCCTCGCAGGGGGAAAGCTGGATATGGAGGAGCAGCAGCATCTCATCAGTCTTTAGGTCTTCTCACAGCCCACAGGGGTCAATGCAAGTGTGGCCTTCACACCTGAGCCGGGATTATGAAGTGCTGCTGCCAGGCAGGGGCAGCTCCCAGAGCCTGGTGCTGCTGAGTCGCTGAGCACTTCAGGTCCTTCTCTTCCAGTCAAACAGCTTTATCTTGTCCTGTCTGCATCCTACAGGTTTTTTTGTTTGTTTTATTTTTTTTTTTGTTTGTTTTTTTTGTTTTTTTGGGTTTTTTTAAGAATTAGTTTTCAAAGCGCTCAAAATAGTTTGCTCTAATTGGGAGCAATCCAAGTAAAGAAAGGAAGAGAAAATTGCAGTCATCCAGACAGCTCAGTGGCTTTTCTGGGGTAAATCATAAAGCCATAAATCACAGTGTGTTTATTCGTTTTTTTTGTGACTCAGCTATATTTGTGGCTACATTTTAGCTGCCAGCAGGCTTATCATTTTGAGTGTATAAAAATACTGTAAGGTTCTTTAGGGAGATTTTACTTTTTCAGTTTGATTTTTGTATGACAGTAAATAGCTGACAAACTCCATGCACAGTCAAGGGAAATGTTCCTTTTCCATTGTGGAGAAGAAAGCTAAGAGATGTATAAATTGAACCTGAGGAATCAATTGTGAGGGAAAGGCAGTGATGCAGCACCCATAATTACCTCAAACTTTCTTTAAAAAAAATAAAAATCCATATTTCATAGAGGCATAAAATGGTTTGTGTTGGAAGGGATCTAAAAATCATCTAATTACAACCAGTTCCAACCTCCTGCCATGGGCAGAGATGCTTTCCACTAGACCAGGCTGCCCAAAGTCCTGTCCAACCTGGTCTTGAATATCAGCTGATTTGGACTCCTTTCATGTATGACCCTCACTGAAAGGGTTTTTACTAAAAAAACCAAATCTCCTAATGCTTGGAAAATCAACGTGGAAAGTTACTCAGGGCAGGAGTTTTTTGGATGTAAGATGGATTTAATATGGGTGTCTGTTGGGATCTCTGTTTTGATTTGGAGCTCTGTTTGTTTTTCTGGCTGTGCAGAGCAGTGCTGTGTCAGATGTGCTTTTAGTTATGCTTGAATTTCAGGATTTCTTTCTATCCTCAGAGGAGGGCAAAAGAACCTTCTCATTAATGTGTGTGGGCATGTTTCTGTAACAATCCCACCTCCACCTGTATAAGGGCTCCACTCCTGTAACTGCAGAGTGCATGGGCTCAGTGCAAGCCTGAAAGCACATCTTGTGCTGCTGTGCTGCTGCGTGGGGCTGGGACTGAGCCCCATCCCTCAGAGGGAGCATCAAAGACCTGTCAGCGGTCCATCTGTAGCCCTGCAGGTCAGCAGGGCAGGGCTAACCTGGCATCACTCTAGCATGGCACTGTCTGATCCTGTGAAGGCTGAGATCAGAGGCTTTGCCCGGGGTGCTGGTGTTCAGTGCACAGGGGTGGGCAGGAATCCTTCTCAGGCACAGCCTTATTAGTGCTTCGATTTAATGAACCTGGGGTGCTGAAGGGACTTTGCCTGATACCAAATATATGCATCAAGTTGACAGTAAGGTCTCTTTTGCAGCTGAAATTGCCAGAATAAAAGAGCTTATGCAAAACCCTCCATGCCAAGTACCAAAGCTAATTCCCATTACAGTGCGACGGCCTCGGTATACGCACTGCCCTGTGTGCCCACTTTATTGTTACTTATTTGTAATGACAGATTTGTTTTAGCAGGATGTTTTTAGCTTGTTAAATCTGCATTAGTTAGTCTGCAGCCAGCAGTAACATTTGGAAAGTGATCCATGCCCTCCCCAGCAAACTGCTCGAGAGGCAGTGATCTTTGGTGTAGCCTCTGTGCATGGCTGTGCTGAGCTCATTAAGATGTCTCAGCCTCGAAGAAGGTATCAGCTATATTAAGTATGGAGTCCTGGCAATAAAACCAAATGCAGCATGGCATGGAAATACATTAACATCCCCTGGTTCACTGTAGCATCGTGTTTTCAGGGAAACAAACAAAGGCAATATAATAAACTGAGCTGGCATCAGCCCAGTTACTCTGAGCGAACAGTAATAGCTTTCACAGGGTTCAGGGTTGGGCCTTCTGCATCATTAATATTCCTCTAAAGGCACGCAGGATCTTTTCTGTTGAAATAAGGCGTGGATAAAATAAAAATGAGAAATCTCTGGAAGCTGTACCAGGTGTATTGCTGGGAGATGTTTAATAAAACACTTGGCACCAGCGTGAATGGTTCCCTGGTGGGTGTTAGGGCGTCCTCCAGCCACCCACAGCACAGCCAGTCTCTGGTGCCCCTGCAGTGATCACCGTGCTGCTGCTGCTTGGTTTTGAGCACTCAGAGATGAGCAAAACCAGTCTTTTCTGCGTGTCTCCTTTGCTCAGAGCCTGAGCTCGGGGTGGCTCACTGAAGACTGTGCAGCAGCACTGCTGCATGGCCAGATCATCTCCAAGTACCAGTCCTCTGTCTCGTTTGTGCTGCAGCAATGTGAGAGTGTACGCACAAATCGGGAGGGATGTGGCTTGTGCAAAGCAGCTCTTTCTCCCTGATCCATGTGGCCCCTCCAGTGCCCCCTGGCTAGAAGGATTCATCCTCCCCAGCAGCTCTGGCAATCATGGGCTTTTAGCTGCTCTTGGGAAAGACTTGACATAAATGCAAAGTCTGCTCTTACTTTGGGCTTCATGAATCCTTTGTCTACAGAGCTCAAGAGCTCAGTTCAGACTTTTAAAAGTCTGGTTTGTAAATCCTCTGCTGGTAACTGGTTTTTTTTTTTTTTTTTTCTTTCTGCTTTTTCCCTTCTCTCTTCCTCCAGAGGGACTTTTGGAAGGCTGTTTTAGCACGGATGCCATGAGGCTGATTATGAACTGCAGCTAATTCTGGCATCTTGTAAATATCAAAACAACACATTTTGTTTTTACACTAATGCACTAAGGTCAAAATTGCCTTTCTATTTGAACAGATAAGCATTTCATCTTTGTTAATATCTACAACTTAAAAGCTGTAGGAGGATAACAGGAATTTTTAATAGTGATATGTTGATGTTTTGGCTTGCTCTCTGAGGAGAACTTCCTAAGACAAAAATATAACATGATGGTATAGCGTTCTGGTGTGTGCCAGCTCATGTCGAGGGCTCTGCATGGAGCTTTATGTGCTGCTTTCTAGACATTGTACTGCAAAAAGGACTAACCAAAAAACTTGCTTTTCCTGGAGGTGTTCTCAGCTCGTTTCAGGATTGCTCCCTCTTTTGAAAACATCTCTCCAGCTCCCAAGCTGTCTTTTCAGATTGGAGTCTGATATCCACTGGACATTTCTGTACAGTAGCTTTTTCATATTGCTGACTCAGTTGGCATTATTTCCCCAGTATCATTGCATCCTATTTACTTTATGTGTGCATCTGTTTAGGTCTCGTGCTCCCTCAGGACATACCAGATCACTCATCTAAGCCCTCAGTTTTAGCTCACCACTTTCCTACTCTTGCAGTTTGATGCGCAGTATAAATATTGTTGTTTGAGCACTAATGCACAATTTAAAAACAATAAATACCCCATTTGCTGAAGGCTAATAGTCAATTCATTTTGTGCTGCAGCATCACCAGTTACTTCTGTGAAGGATTTGTCCTCTCAGGAGGTGGTTTTGTGAGCTTTGCTATGCCGTGCAACCTCTTGCAAAGTGATGCAGTTGTGGTTCTTTCTTCTTTTTTTTTCTTTTTCTTTTTTTTTTTTTCTTTTTCTTTTTTTTTTTTTCTTTTTCTTTTTTTTTTTTTCTTTTTCTTTTTTTTTTTTTCTTTTTCTTTTTTTTTTTTTCTTTTTCTTTTTTTTTTTTTTTCAAATTCTAGATACAGCTTCTGTTGTCTCTCTTTTTGTGGGTTTGGCCTGGTGGCCAGAGTGCTTTTGCATGTCAGGGCAACCACTCACCCCAGGGCTATGCTTTGAGTGGTGGAAAGATGGTAAAACCTCCAGCCCTGGAAGAGTTGGTGCTGATGCTGCCTGGACCCCGCTCAAAGGGAGGTTGTTTGGAGGTGAAGGGCAGCTGAATCCTTCGTCAGAACCTCAGGATATGCTGGGGGTGCAACAGCCTTTGCCTTACACTTGGCAGAGCTTGACTTAATGTTGTGTTACCGCCATCATTTTTATCAACATTGTCCATCCATGTGAATTCTGCTCCTTAAATTTGACGCCTTTATTTTGAGTTTATATTTTTAGTTTGTTTTTTAGGGCTGATTTATTCATGAGTAGTGTACTTTCTCATTTCAGTCTTGCATTACCTTGAATCTCTTCTACATTTTACTTCCTTTTTGTATAACCTACAACACAGGAGAGATACAGGTCACTGTTTTTCCATATCAAAGTGGATTGCAGTGGGAAGGTTTAGGTTGGACATTAGGAGGAATTTCATCAGAGAAGGGGTGTTTGGACATCAGAATGGGCTGCCCAGGGAGCTTGTGGAGTCCCTGGCGGTGTTTCAGGAAAGCCTGGACCTGGCACTCAGTGCCATGGTCTGATTGACAAGGTGGTGTTTGGTCAGAGGCTGGACTTGATGATTTCAGAGGCCTTTTCCAACCTAATTGATTTTGTGCAATTGCGTGGTTCTTGAGTTTCATAGTTTGTTTTTCTTGTATGAGTCAGCTGAAAAATTTTTGCTGTTTTAACAGAATTTTTACCCCATATTTTGAGGGACAGCATGGCATGTGATAGGCTCGATTTCAGTCACGTAATTAAAGATGTTCTAGAGTTACAAATGTTATTCTTTAATCACTCAGCCAGGAAGGGCCTGAAGGAAAGGTTGGTTAGATATGGCCATATAAATATGGCCTCTATATTGCAATATCTGCTTTGGCATAACATAGCCAGCACTTTCACACTCTTCCCAGAGATGTTTTACATGGATTCTCCCAAATTAAGCCTGCATTGGGAAGTTCCATGAACTGTGGGAGGATAAGAAATGTGTTAGCCTCACATTCATTAAAGATTTTTATCTGTGAAGTGTGTGGAAACATGAGTAGAAAACAAGAAATGAAAATGACTTGCTTGATTTTAAAATGCAGAGTGGCACATAAAGAATATTGATATATCTAGAAAGAAAATTTATAGAAGAAAAGTGTTTGAACTTGTATTATTTCGAGGTTGTTTATGGGAGGAAAAAAAGGTTGGTGTTTTCCCCTTTTTGTTTTATTTTTTGTTTAGCAGTGAGGTGAAACAAAGAATATCATCAGATTTTGTTATGAGCAGTGGTATAATCAGTTTATCAGCCTTGTCAGAATGTGATAAATACCTATTGGAGATGAACCTGTATGAAAAGAATCTCATATTCAGTATAAAGCATAGCTGTGTAACCTCTGTGGAGTTCTGTCAGTAGATGTCACAGATATCACACAGGAGAGGTAGCTAAAAGATAAAGCAGTTTAGTTTGTTTTAAAGGTGATAATTCAGGTGAAGATTGACACGTACACACATTTCTGAGCTTGAATCAGCAGACTAAGAGCTTTCAGAATGGCCCTATCTCTTGGTGATGGGTTATTTTGCAAGTAGGTCACAATCGCTTAATTGTTTGAACAAATTCAATATTTGGGGGTTTTAAGAAAGATAATATTTGATTGCCTGTACCCATAGCCTGGATCAGCAGCGTGACTGTCAGGAGAGCACTGAAGTCTACAACCCAAGACAGGGAAGAGCAGCAATGGAAATGTCCTGGAAAGACAGAGGGGCTGTTTCCATCCCCTGCACGAGGTCCTGTACAAACAGAACTTTCTCCTGCGCTGTTGCAGGGCTGCTCTTTAAGGCAGTTTTCTGTTTGTTTTTCTGAAAATGGAATAAACTGAATCACTAACACACTTGGCCAATGTTTTTGCAGGAAGTATTTTTATTTCATACTTCGTAAGATTACAGCAGTGCTTACCCTGTAAAACAAAACAGGCTTCAAAATGATCTAAACATATATAAAGGAAGAGCAAAGTATGTTGGGTGCTAGAAATAGCAGGCAGAAGTAGAGCCGGTGGTGACTTCATATTTGGCAAGTTTCTCTCTCATCTACATTTCCTTCCATGTTTACATAAACACGTTGAGGTTTTTTTCACTGGATTTCAGATCTGGTTGATTCAGGAGCAGCAGTTTGTTAGGATGATGGTTTTGTAACAACTGCCAGGCTTCTGTCATGAGGATGACGGGATAATCTGGTAATTAAACTATTGATTGTTCTTTCCTGTCTTGCAATCATTATGTACTTCCGGACTCATCATTCTGGGACATGGGGTTGTTAAAACTGGCAGGTAAGAACCACTGTAACAGGTAAAGGGTAAATTAACCTGCATAATAACTTGGATTAATAACTCACTCTATATCAAGAAAAGGTGCCTCACAACATGAAGCCCCTACCTGATATATTGTGCAAAATATCATCAAAGAGTTCCAAAAACTTTCTGCCATGATGCAGGATCAGTGAACATGTTCTAGAAGATGAGGGCAAGGACCATTTAATGGTAATGATTTATGTTAATGATGTAATGATAATGATTATTGCTGGTGCACATAAATTGCTAATGAAGCGGGAGGCACCCTTGTAAGCTTTCCTAAGCTTTCTAAAAGTCTTTACTTTCCAGGGTAGCAAATACAGATGCATGGATTTCTTTCCCTGGTCACAGCAGCAAGAAGTTGTTCGAAGAGGCTGTTGCAGTGTTTGTGGTACCTGCAGGCAAACTGGTTCAAAGAGAGCCAAGACTCGTGCCATAGCGAATTTCAAAGAGAGAAAAATGTGAAAAGGAGTTCTCACTTTGAACCCTACACAAGAAGAGTGTGTGATGGATTTGAGCTGCAGAAGGGAAAGGGAAGAGGAGGTGGCAGCTTTGCTGGTGTCCCTTTAATGTGGCAGGGGGAGGCCGTGCTTGGGGGTGAGGGGTGACAGCAGCGCTGTGCAGAGCCCATGGGATTGGCTAATTGGGACATTCGTGTATTTGTCTTCATTTCCTCTCACATATCATAGCAAAGGATTTCTTCCCTCAGTGTCACACGTGGGTTCTGCAGGTAGGCAGAATCTATAAAAATATATTTCAGAAAGCAAGGAGATCATGGTTATTTAGGGCATCGCTCAGCGGTTGCAACAACACTGAGCTTTCTTTAAAGGCTTCTCTGAACCCATATATATTTTCAATGTAAAACACAGTTTTGCTGTTTGTTTACCTTTTTAACTGTATTTTTCACCCTAAACCTCTTAAGTGCCCTTCAAATCTATCTTCTGTGAAGTATCACAAATAAAGTTGAAGACTTAATCTACAAATCCCTTTGTCATGTCCTATAATAAAATATGAGCAGAAGGTAGTTAAAGCTATTTATCATGGCATACTTGGCAAGTCTGGGACTTTTTAAGTTAGATAAATTGGCAACTGCTCCATTTTTTATCTCATAAGACAGAACTAAACCAAAATGAAACATAGAGCCTTCTTGCTTTTGGAAGATGCTGGAGTTTGCTGATGTATTTTTTATTTAGTAAACTCGGAAACTGTTAAGGAGAATTTAGGACACTATACTTCTGCGTCTATTGAAAATTATCTTCTGTATAGTAGCTTCTTATAAATTATAATTTCCCTTTCAAAGTATTTTTCTAAAAAATATGTCTATCAGAAAGCTATTACATATTCCTGGTCACTTCAACCACTTACAGTGCATGCAAAACAAACTCAATAAGCATTTCATTCAGCATTAATGGGATAATTATTGTATGTGAAATACTGATTTATGATAAAAGGCGCTTTTACTGGGATCTGACATTTGTTCAATTCATTACTCATGTAAGATAGCAATTACGCTTTACCAAGGTTATTTTAAATTGATTGGTACTGAATTTCTGGAACAATAGTCTTTATAATACGTCATCTACAGCTATGGTGCCATGTTAACCAAACAGTAATTTTAACTAATATGTAGATGTTCTGCTGTTAATTTTAGCTACTCATTGTTTACACTGCGTTGTAGCATAGGAGGCAGAGCATTGTCAGTTGGTGTGATGGGTATTTAGTTCAAGAATGGGTCTGAACTAATTCTGTTGAAACCACTGACGTGGTGCTTTTGGATCTCTTAATTATATAGAAAATTGAGTCCCAAAGCTGTGTAACAGAATGGAAAATGCATCAGGAGTTTTGTCCCTCTGAACAACTGCACAGACAAACACAGATCCTGCTGGTTTTTTTGAAAGGCACTTCTAGCACCTCCAGCTTTCGTCTCCTGTTTTCTTAATCTCCTGTATTTTCTGAGAGGCCTTGGGGAGTCACTGTTTTGTTCTAGTAAATAAGGAATAAAGTCCCTGTCCATCCCAAGAAAAGCGGGGAGGAAGTTTGATTGCAAGAACGAGGGTGCGTTAGAGAGGCTGCTGACCCCGCCGACCACGGCCTTGGATCGGGGAAAGCTCTCGGCATTCCCGCAGAGCAGAGAGAGCTGCCCCGGAGAGCGATCCTGAGCTCAGACAAGGCAGGCCAAGGAGCACTGGTGTCTCCTTGTGGAGCTCCTGAGCTGCCTCCAGGGCTTCTGCCGGGATTTACCGTGTGAGCCCCTGCAGCCCTGGAGCATCCCGCAGGGAAAGGGCAGCTCTGCGCTCGCTGTGCCCCCGAGCGCCGCGGAAACTCCTGTTCGGAAACACCAGCACCAGCAGCAGTCCATCCTGAGCAGCTGGGCAGCCAGATCCCAAAATTATTTCACTTTTGGCTTGTTGCTTGCTTGCTGCTTCTTTCCTTTCATGTTCTTAGTAGCTGTTGAAATCCCACTATTGCGTAGCTGCTGTTTCCCCCCTTTCGTTTATTTTTTCTCCGATAAATAAAAGGGAGGTGTAAAGGGAAAAGGACGCTGAAACAGGAGGATACTCCTGAGAAAAAAGGAACCTGGCTGTGGGAGAGAGTTGAAAGGAGAAAAAGCCTTCAGTCCAGCATTAAGTGAAGGTTGTGAATTCAGAAAAGTGGTATTTCCAAGCCTTTTAATCTTGGAGTTTCCTGCCAAAGATGCCTTCCTTCTACCAACTTAATTGCCCTTCATTAGGGAGAAAAAGCACGAGCAGGATTTGCAGTATTTGGTTGAGGGACCAAAAATACATTTTTGCAGGAAATGCTCCACACAGGATAACCAAATAACAATCCACGTGATAGAAGCTCTGGTGTCTAAAGGAATAATTTTTGCCATAGATTTTAAACTGGTATTATGGCTCATTAATAGCAATGGTATGAAGCTACAAATGGATAAAAACTTGTGGAAAATAATTAAGAAAATCATACCAGGTACTTAACTGTAATTAGTAGGATTTTTAATTTTGTGGGTTTATTTTTAAAAGGGAAAAAATTCTATTATTTGTTTTCCTCAATAAATTGGAGGAGGATGCCCAGACATCATTTTAAGTATATAAAGACCAGGAAAGTGCAGCATGTTATGAAAGACCATTTGCCCATGGCTTAGTGCACTGAATTATACTGAATTTCTTACAATATTAAAAGTTATTTGTCTTCTAAAATATCCCAGGATTAAAAAAAAAAGTTTAAAAAAAAATCTTTTGTCAAAGTCAGATAGTTTCTAGGAACTTTATATATTAGAAAACTCCATCTTTTCAAGCCCTTGGAAATTGGAAAAAAATCTTGTAGAGAAGAACTCTAATCTCTTGCTCTGATTTATGTAACGTGTAAAATGTATCCATTCTTTTTAAACTTCCAATTAAATAAGAGATACTCACTCATTGTTACACTGTTCCAAAGAGGAAAAAATTGAAATTATATGGAAAAGAAAAAAAACCTTTTTTTAAAAGAGAGACTTCTTGCTTCTCTTCGAGTTGACACATTGGATTTTATGCAACAGCCAGTGACTGAAACATCAGTTCGGAAATTAAAACTCCTCTGTAGTTTTGAAATGTATCATCAAGTTCCCAGTCACTCCTGGTCTAATCTTCTTGTGATTCCAGAAAGAAATGGAAAGAAAAAATATCACAAGAAGGGTACTGTAAATAACGTTACTTTTATTTTTCTCTCTGATGTCAGTGGATGACCTAAATCACTTGTGTTGATTAAAAGCCCACAACATAATCAGTCTTTCATTTTTTGTACTTTTTTAACGTTTAATGCAGGAAAATGATTGATGCTACTTAAAAGTAGAAAGAGAGAACACTTTGGATACGGCAAGATGAAACATCTCAGGGTTTTAGAGTTTTGGGTGGCCCTGCCCCCTCGAACTTGTGCATCAATTTCTATCTGGTGTTAACCCCAGACTGTGATTTTTCTTTGTTCTTTTTTTCCAATTTTTTTTTTTTTTTGTCTGAAAGTCCTCATAGTTATCAATATAGAAATTTTTCTCATCATTATTTCTACATGAGAAATATACTCCTCAGAAATAAGACAAAGTATTTTTAGAGTTTGGGCTGCTTATGATTGGAAATAGGTTTCTGCCCTGTGCCGCTAAAACTAAAAATGGGTTTATGCGATCAGTTTCCTGAGTCCATGCGCTCTTAGAGGAGTAGATGTTCTTAATATAAAGCCACAACTAATTATGAGCAGGTTTGATTAACGTAAATGAAAAATCAGAGCTGAGAAACCAGAGTAAAAAAAGACATGAATGGGCCTTTGTAATTTTTTTGAGGTTTTAGGTACATTGGATAATTCTCTGCATATATCATGTTTCAGTGGAATTAAAAGCAGCATTTCCTGCCTTATTTTTCATATTTTTAGCTTTCAAATTTTAGCTCATATGTGGAGAACTTTCTAAATTAATATATGAGGATGATTTTTTTGTAGCTCTAGCATATTTGATTGCATAGGTACTTTTGGAAAAATTAGACTCTTTAAGCAATTAAAAAAAGAAGCATCAGTTAAATTAAAAAAAAAAAAAAAAAAGAAAAAAAGACCATAATTCTTACTTTCTATTAGACAATTCATTTATTTAACTAAGCAGAGTGAAATAAAATGCCCCAAAGTATGTTTTTACAGAGGATTACTCCCACAGCGTTATTTAATTTTGTCTGTGTGTATCCTACTGAAATTGCCTATATCCTTCATTTTTTTATTCCTGTTTGTACATAAAGAATCTTATTAGCACATCAGTAATTTGCAGTCTAAACTCCCTTGAGGAACTGTGTTTTTCCTACGTTTTTTAATGCAGATCTCCCAGGTGTTGCTGTTCAAAGTACATTGCCAAAACCTTGGGTTCACAAAAGGAATTATCCTGTATCAGCAAGGTGCTCCTTTTTTTTATGCTGACGAAATGTAAGGGGTGATGTAATTGAAAGGAAAATTATTGCAAAAATGGCTTTCTCTCCCAGTCCAGTGTCTCTACTCCAGAAGTAACAGATTGGATTGGGAAAAGCGAAATTCAGCTTGCAGCCCTAGGCCCTAATGGACCACAGGATCTGAGTGGTTTTGCGGGTCTGCCTTCTGGAACTTCACCTTCCCTTTTTTAGCGTATCTCCTGCGCTGTAAGTTCTTTAATCTCTCTAGTTTCAGAAGAGGGGAGCAGTGGGAGAGCATCACCTCCAGAGAAATCCCGCTCTCCTTTTCTGCCTCTGGAATTTTAAGTGGAGCTGTTCCTCTGCTTCCAGCAGAGACGATCCTCCCTCCCGGAGCAAGGACTCGCCGTCTCTGCTGTGTGCAGGTTAGCAGCTCAAACTGGCAGGGGAATTAAATTCCCTGGATATTTCATGCTCGGCACGCTGCGTGTCCCAGCGCCGTCCCTCATGCCGGCTCCGTGTCCGGGGCCGCGCCCCGCTGGAGCGGGACATTGACACGGCCATTTTCCCGTGCGCCGTGGCTGCCGAGCCACGCGGCAATTAAAGGCTGCATCCGCCCAGCTCAGACAGACGCCTGTCACTTCAGAAGCCTTAAGTCCAGGCTTTAGATCTTCAACAGGCAGCTCAGCTGCCACTCAAACTGGCAGCTTCCCCCAGCCGCTTCTGCTTTCCCAGGAACCGTGCTCAGCTATGCGGAGGGTGCGTGACGGATTGGGTTATGTAGGAAATACTGGTGGCAGCAGGAGATTAAGTATTTGGCATTCACTGGAGCAGCACTCCAAGGGAGGCAGTCGTCATTAGCTGACTGCCCTGCCTGGCTGGGTCTCAAATGCAAGTTTTGACTCAAAATGCTCTTTTGATGCCGACCCAGTGAACATTATCTCCGTGACATGGAGCAGTGCCAGCGAGCAGGAGGAGATCGTCTGGCCCGGAGATGCTGCACAGGGCAGCCTGTGGAGAGGAAGGAGCGGGAGATGCACACTCAGACCTTTCTGATGTGGTCCAGGACAGTTTTTGAAAGACAAACTTACTGCAGACGTGTGGTGTTGGGGCACTGGGAAGGGAATGAAAGCTGCAGCATGCTTTCATCTTAGTGCCACAAAGTAAAGGGCTGCATTTCATATCCGCTCTTTTGTGTTTTAATTAAAGTTATGGAAAGATGAAAAATAAAAACCTCATTAATCATAAATGACTTTTCACCTACTTCAACATTTCAGTTCTCTTTCTACTACTCCTTTTAGGTCATGATAGACTTAGAATCTTTAAATAAGGAGTGTCTTGATCCTGCCTTCCGTTCATCCTGCCCTGCCAGGGTAAGGGCCAAAGGGAGGTTTGAAATTGAGTTTCTGCAGAGTATCTTGAGCAGCCAAGCCTCTCCTCGGGCAGGTGAGGCTGCTGTGCTGCTGCAGACCCAGAGAACGTCTCTGCTGGGGCGTTACTGAGAGCACCGTTTCCCTGTGCTGCTGTGCCTGCACCCTCCGAGACTGAAAGCCGTGCCCTCCAACGGCTGTGGGTGGTCCAGTTTGCTTGTGGGTGACCCAGTTTGTCTGTGAGTGATCCAGTTTGCCTGTGGGTGATCCAGTTTGTCTGTGGGTGATCCATTTTGTCTGTGGGTGATCCAATTTGTCTGTGGGTGACCCAGTTTGCCTGTGGGCTGTTTGGGGGAAAAGAACGATCGGGGGTTCGGTAAAAAACAGCTTTTCTCAGTGTAATGTAGAAACAAGAAAAGTTCATTTGTAAACTGCCAGGTTAACTGTAGTGTTTTCATCCTCTGGCTTTTCCCTTCATACATCCCTTTAGTGTATTTGTTTCCTGTAATGTGGTGTCTGTGTCACAGATATTAATTCTTTGAAATGAAATTGAACTTACTAAATGAAAAAATGTATTCAGAGTTGTACTACACTTCTTAATACCGTAGGGTCTCTGTAGAGACCCTTTAATCTTTGTTAAGGTTAATAATTATATTATATTTTTTTTAAACTATATGAGGGTTAATGAAGCAGGGATGTGGTTTATGGAGGAATTCCTTTCACAGAATTGCCTTCAAAAATGTTTCAAGTGGAATAGTGTTCAGCTACATATTTTTCAGTTCAGGAAATCTGTTTCAGTGGGAATTATATTAGATTCAGAGAAAACTTATAATTCCAGTGCAACTAATGTATTTAATTTTTAAAGTCATAGTTTGAATTTTTTATCTGTGGGGTAACTATACTCTTGGTAGCTTTGCCATACTGATGTCACCTACAGATGTCATTTAGTTTAAAAAAAAAAAAAACACAAAAAAAAACCCCAAAAAACATTGATTCAAAAAAAGAAAATCCTGCTGGGACTAATCCTATGGTTTTTTTTTTCCAAATCAGTAAAATGTAGTGACTTTATTCAAGGTGGTGGCTTTTCCAAAACAAGCTGTTCCTATTTATGCATTACTGTTGCTTGAAGGTTGTGGAGAACAACCCACAAGTAGTTTTAAAGTTCCCACTAAACTAGAAAGGGCACTCAATAATTTCCTTTCACCTATGGGACTTGAGCACAGACACTGTTGTGCAAAATAAATTATGAGCTCCTGCAGAAACGAGTTTCAGGAGTCCACCTTGTGTATAAAATCGTAAAAGCTCACCCTCTGAAGGAGAACAGGGCTGAGATAAAGTACAGCAGATCTTCCTTAGCTGCTGTCCGTGGAGGCCTGGGAGAGCTTTAGTGCTCCTTGAAAAGCCTAAAAGGCTTTTGGCTCCTAAAAGGCAAAGCAAACCGGGGAAAGCTGTGGAAGAGCAGCAGGAAGGCTAAGGCTGCTTTCAAGCTCAGAGATTTGGTAGAGTGCACGTTAGGAACAGCCTTCCTCGTGTTGGAAGCTTTCAGAACTAGGGATTCCCTGGGGAGGGCGGCCTGGGAGACATGGGAAATAAGGAAAAGGGGGTGAAATCTAATGAAATAAATTTTATTGTTTCCAGGAAAAAAGCCCTGTGTTCGTTCCTTTGCTCTGGGCATGGGGAAGGGAGAATGGAGTGTGCATCTTCCATCAGAACCATAAATGACAATTTGCTCAGGGGCCTTCCTAACCTGGTGCCAGTTGGCAAAGTGGGCTGCTGTTCAAGCATCAGTCAAGAGATTCTGGGATGAAACTGTTTTGCAAACAGTGACTCTTCATGTGATTTTAATGACAAGTCTGCAACATCTGGCTGTGGTTTTGGACTCAGAGCTCATACATTTGCATGCCCCGGTCCCTCCAGAAATGATTTCCCTCTTGGAGGGTGAACAGTGGCTTCTGTATAAACACTGCATCCGTGGTTTGTAACATTGCCTCTTTTGATTGCTTCTTAGCAGCCTAGAACAGATATTTTGAAATCACTTAGGAGCATGCTAATTTTAAGAGTTTGCTGGAAATCTCTCAGTTTATTGTCCCTGAGTTTGGTTATTTTGTTCTTGTTGTTTTCCAACTCCTTCATAAGTTTCTTACTGTTTTTTCAGCCAGTTCTGCTCCTTCACAACAGGGGGCCCTGGGACCTTTTCCCTGCAACCCTGAGATGTCAAGGGCTCTGCTTTATAGAGCTGACCTGGAACATGGATGTCAGAGTTTGCATTTTGTATATGCTGAGCTCTGAACCTACTAATTCTGATGGAACAGAGATGCTTCTGTCAAAACAACTCAGAATATACATTCTCATGCTCACGTTGAATTAGTAGTAAAATCTGAATACATTTTGGAGGCGATTTAATTAGCACAGTGTCACCATTAAGGGTACTAACTGGAAAATGGGAGTAGAAATAATTGTAATTGTTCCAACAGAGAGAGAAAAGAAGAAGCAAACACAGAAATAAAAGGCTGCAGACTGTATGGGTGGGGATGGTTCAGCTTGGGCTGACTGTTGTGCCGTGCTGGGGTTTAATTCTTGTTTGGTTTTTCTTTGGACATTGCACTTTTCCCTGTTCAGAGCTTGGATCTGAAATAGCCTTTATTGCAACTTCTTTCTGCAGTGACAGAAAATCAGAAGCAGATAAAACACAATGATAGAGTAAAAATAATCCCCATCAGTGGATAGGGCATTAATGGACATAGAACCCTCCTTTAATGACCAAAGTGCTTTCAGTGTCACTCTGTGCAATGTGAATTACATTTCTTGTCCAGTGCAGTGTCAACTTTATTGTCAGTGGGCGGTTCCTAAGCCTGTGCTCAGTGTGTCTGCCTTCGGAGCGTGGAAGCTGGAGGTGTTCTTTGGAAGGGCAGCGACTGCCAGTCCTGTGGTGACGCTCAATACACCTCCAGCTGCACCTCAAATTGTCACCAGGAGTGGAGTAAGAGATTAAAGGGGACTCACTGAGAGAGGCAACAAAAGCAACAAACTCATCCCCACAACGGGACTTCATTTCAGTGTGTTCAGAAAATACCTGAGCTGGAGTCACAGCCAAATCAACTCGAGTCACTCAAATACCGTTTGAGTCCCAGACAAATCACGGCATAACTGGAGAAGCAGGAGATGGATTAAATGGTGATTACACTGGGGGAAAGGGGTAACAGTTCTGGTAGTAGGACCAGAAGTGAGTAGTTTTTTTTATAAGCAGTCCCAATCTAAGACTTTTATGACTGTGCCTGTGTATGGGAGATCAGAACACACCATTTAAAAGACAGACAGTGCTTGAAATGGCCCGTCTTTCATCAGAGGTAACTTGAGAATCATTGTGTGCATCAGACCTTATTTACTGGGTCACCTCATTTTCTGTTTGTTTATCNATCTTTCATCAGAGGTAGCTTGAGAATCATTGTGTGTCACACTAAGGGATGAAAGAAACCACGCACGGACAGGTCAGAGAAGGCAGGAAAGAAAGGGCCTCGGGGAGAGGCCTGATTTTTTTTTTATACTCTCTTAGAAATTCTCTTGGATAGGTGGAAAGTTTACACGTCCACTCAGTCCCACTGGGCAGATGACAAGTCCATCAAACATCTCCGCCCAGGGGAATGGAATAGAAACAATTCAGCACGCTTAGCAAAACATGGCTATGTTTACAGGAATATGTGTGAGAACTCTTACAGATAGTGAATACATGGAGGAACTGCAAAATGCAGGGCAACAATTGTGGGCATCAGACTTTATTTACTGGGCCACCTCATTTTCTGTTTGTTTATCATAGTGCATACAGATTTTTTCTTTCGATACTCTGTAGNGGGCCTCGGGGAGAGGCCTGATTTTTTTTTTATACTCTCTTAGAAATTCTCTTGGATAGGTGGAAAGTTTACACGTCCACTCAGTCCCACTGGGCAGATGACAAGTCCATCAAACATCTCCGCCCAGGGGAATGGAATAGAAACAATTCAGCACGCTTAGCAAAACATGGCTATGTTTACAGGAATATGTGTGAGAACTCTTACAGATAGTGAATACATGGAGGAACTGCAAAATGCAGGGCAACAATTGTGGGCATCAGACTTTATTTACTGGGCCACCTCATTTTCTGTTTGTTTATCGTAGTGCATACAGATTTTTTCTTTCAATACTCTGTAGATTCTTCATTTAAATCTCCAACATGGATGCCATATCCCGAATTTTGCTGGAAGTTTACAGTCCTGTGATCTTCACACGGATAAAGGCACTGGTGTGATCCACGATAGATGAGTGGTTTGGGGTTGGCTTTGCACCCCTGCCCGCACTCCCCGTGAGGAGCCCCCGCTGCCGGCCCTGGGGCTCCGTGTGAGCCCTGGGCGGAGGCTGCAGCGGATTCCTTTGGCATTTACTGCCACACAACTCATTGGCAAAGGGTTCATTGATTCCAGTGGACTGGGATCAATTAGTCTTCAATTAGAACATGACCTTCATACTCTTTCTCTAATCAGCATTTCCCTGTTACATCAGTGCTGCTTGGCGCTGTCCTAGCTCCAGTCTGAAGAATGTTTTTTTTCCTTATAGATCTGCATTACTGCTTTTAGATTGGAGTAAAGTCAATTGAAGTAAATTTCTTCCTTTGCTTTATGCCTGGACCAACGCACATCTTTTACTTAATGCAACCCATTAGTATCTTTTTCTTCTCTCTCATCTATTAGCCATTATTTTATTACTTTTAATTTAGAAGCTCTAGATTTGCTTCAGTAGTCTTTCAGCTTTAGTATAGATCCTATAATAATTCCTTTTTTTAAAATTAAAGAGATCATATAATATATACACAGGGAAATACTCCAGTTGTTAATAATATAAAATTGATTCATTAACTTTTGAGAAACAGAACTACGCATTTCCATAAATGCCTTAAATATTCTAGTTAATTGGGATGTGATCTTTCCTAAGTGTGCCGGATCACTTCAGCCTGAGTGCCATTCAATGTTGCAAATTTTGTTTTCTGACTTTTAATCATTAGTGGTTATTCCCCTGATGAGCTTATTAGCCTTGAGTACAAATACTTTATCTACCCCACTGAAGAACTAAAAGTCTGAGGAACTCCTTAAATATGCATGGACATCTGAAGATGTTTTAGGGTTTTTTGGTGGTTTTTTGGTTTGTTTGTTTGTTTGTTTGTTTTGTTGGTTTTTGTTTTGTTTTGGTGTGTTTGTTTGTTTGTGTTGTTGATTTTTTGTTGTTGTCTTTTTGGGTTTTTTTTCCCCACAGGAAGTAAAATGAAGTGGTGCTGTCATTATATAATATAATCTTCACTAATTTTACTGTTTTAAGCCTGAAGACTCATATTTTACAGGGACAGGAAATGTCTGTTGTTCAATATACATGGAAAATACAAGCTATCTGAAAAAAGCTCTATATTTTGTCTGTTTGTTTTGGAGTTTTACTACCAAATTATATTAACTAGTCAAGCAAAAAACCACCACATTTCTGTACAACTTCCATCTATGTAAATTCTTTAGACTGTAACATGTACTGTATTATATTCAGAACTTTTGTAGCAAGGACCGAATGTAGTCCAAGGACACTTCTTTTTTATCAATCTATGATGACAGATAATAATACATAACTGTGTAAAATATAAAAATGATAAATTAGAACATGCAAAGGGTTGGTTTTTTTTGGTGATTATACTTTCTCTTGAAAACCAAGATGACTGTCAGAAGCTTTGCTAACACTTCTCTGTATTTTTCTTTTTGCTCTCCAGTGTTCATCACTCGGGTCTCTTTTGTGTAATCTGTTTGTGGGAACGGTTTAATCCTCTTTGGTGAGGCGGCTCCTGGAGGCTTGGACAGGGAGTTTTCCTTAACAGGGTTGTGGGTTTGGTTTGGTTTTGTTTCCATTAGCAGGGTAAGCATCATTTCCAGTCCTTTATTGCTCTAGAACAGATCAGAAAAATCCCTACTACCGATTTCAATCAGCCTCCTTCTAATGGAACGTGGGACAGAAGGGAGGAGCTGGGCCCTGAGAGGAGAAAGCGGTAGGGATTTCATGAGAAGGTTTTGTAACATCACACCAGTGCAGATTCTTGAGCTTTTTGAACTCTTAATCAGTCACTTCTGCTTTAGTATCCTGAGAATTTCTAGATGCTGAGATCTCTAAGCATACTTCAAAGTTTTAGAAACAATTATTTCGCTTGCTCTTTTCCTTGCTTTTACACTGTGGCACAAAGGAGTAATGTGGTTTACTCCAGTGAAAATGAGAATAGTGAAATATTAGAAGCCTGGATTTTAGTATAAAATATATGTATAGTGTGTGTATGCATATAAACATATAGTGCTTATCTATATGTGTGCAGTGCTAAAAATATATATTTTTCCCCAACTCTTTTGTTTTGCTGGTCATAGTTTTAATTTGCTTTATGTTAATTTTTTTTTTCATTTTTTTTTCTTTCTTTTTTTAACCTACTTAAACTTTCCTCAAATATTTCCAAACACTATGAGCCATTTGTAGCTGTCCTAATTCTGGCTCATAAGCAATGCTAAAAATTGCTCCCCCAATTGACAGCTTTCTTTGCCAGATTACAATATTCCCAGCTGATTAGTTATCTTAACCACTGGGTTTTTTCTGAAAAGTACAATTAGCAGGATTTGTTTCAAGCTTCTACTAACAGTTTGCAGTAGGATGTAATTTATTTCATGTTTTCTGAGCAATGAATGTAATTCATATATTTTTGAAAAGTCTGCTGCTAGGAGTATATTTTCATCCCTTTCCTTTCTTTCTTCTTCCCCCAATGCCAAGAAATAAAAATTGAAATTATAATTTAATCTGGAACTCAGAACAGCCCCAACATTTAACTGAGTGGGATTCTGGATGTGCAGAAGTTGTTATTGTTAAAATACAAGTATTTCTGAAAGTAACGCTGTGTGGAGAGGTAGCTGGGAGGAGAGGGAAGCAGGAGGATTGGCAGCTGTCAGCACTGGGGGTTTCTGTGCTTTGGAGGGAGCTGTGCGCTGCTGGGCCGAGTTTGAAAAGGTTTCAGCTCCAAGTTGAAACTGAGGGGAATCAGAAGTGAAGGTCTCATCCTTTGCCAGCACAGCCATTTAATTTTCATTCGTTAGGGAGTTCCAGCTGTAAACTCTACAGCAGAAAGCTGGTGCTTTGTCCCTCTTTATTTATCAGCACCGATGGAAGAGGCAGACAGCAATCTTGCATGCAGCTTTTATAAAACTTTACAAAGATAAAAACCCTATAATATATCCTTCACTTGGAGTACAGCAGCTGACACTTGCTGAATGTCTGCTGAAGTGTGATTAAATCCTTGGGGAAAAAAAGGAAAGTTACTGGAAGGAGCTGCTAAAAAGCTTGAGAAATAAATACAGGAGACTGGATGTGTCTGGTTTATGTTGTGGGCACAAGGAGCTGGTGGGAGGAAGCACAGAAGATCTGAGAAGAAGTGGGAGGATGCAAGAAGAGAAAAATGCTGGTCCCAGCTTTCCCATGTCATGGTCTGCTTGGTCTGCAAAGGTTTTGTGGAAGTTGAACAAAAATGTGAAGAAGTGAAATCAAAACCTCCCTGTCCCACTGTGCATTAAGTACATCCCACGTGTTGATGAATTGGAGACACGGAGTGCTGTGGGAAAAAAAAGATGTGGGAAGGATTTTTGTTGCTCAAAATTAGGAAGTCTACTTCTGTTTGTAGCTAATTGTTCTGATTTCATTAAACAGTGAGAAGGCTGAAGTGCTACTCAGGCACATCAGATAATGCCATAGTTTTCTCTTTTAGCTGTGTAGAAATCTATGTCTTTTTTTAAAAAATAATTGTCAATAAAATTAAAGAATCTGAATTTATGCTTATTGTAACATTTCCATCTTCTAAATCCCTTCTGAAGAGTCACTGCATTTAAAGACATTAAGTGAGAAGTTGTACTGTTTATAACACATAGGTAGAATTTTCATTGGATAGGGAAATTTCCATTGTGCACATTGGTCCATTAATGATAATTTTCACAATTAGCAGTTATTGGAGGGCAATATGGCCATTTAAATTTAGGATAATACTCATTTTTAGTTGAATGGTTATTTTCAAACTGAAGTCACGGGAGATTGCAGCCTGCTTCTCTCTTTATTTCTTTCTCTTCTTGCATATTGTTTGCTTTTAAAAAGAGATAAAAGCCTAAGGAGATTTCCATTGGCCAGAGTTTAATTTGTATTGACATTTGTATCTTACCTCTGAGGTTTGCAAAAAAACTGAATCCAATTAGGTCAGACACATACAAATGAGAAGATATTGCTTAGAGTTGCATGAGCACTGAAACACCTAAATCCAACTTAAACAAAAGTGAGCTGGAAACTCAGCCCAGACTATGAGACATGGACTTTGGGGCTGCAAAATCTGTTTATGTTTTAGTGAGTATGTATTGAAATCACAGAGCTCTGGATTGGAGGGAAAGAATTCAGAAGAAAATTAATTTTAATAAGAATCTTATTGACAGTATTGTATGGGAGAAAAATATCAGCCACTCTGCCATCCTCTGGATGGTAAAGAATGTGCAAACTGAACTGACTTGGAGCAGTGGTGCTGCAGGTTTTGGTCATCCCACACAATTTAGAGCATCATGTGACCACAGGCATTTTATAGAAATAAACTTGGCTGTATGGGTTTATAACTTGTGTATAGGACTAGCATTCTGTGTTAGGAACTGATAAGAGCATATGCTGAATTGTTCTTGCTCTAAATTCATGTATTTTTAAAGGAGATGCGTAAACATCCCAGCATTTCCTACTGTCTGCCAATTTGTGATGTATGCTCTCAAAAGCTTTTCTCGAGAACTTGCTTCATGTATCAATTGCAGAAACATTTTTTCCCATAATTGCTTAATGCGGACTAAAGAAAATGACAGTCAAATTTTCAGTCATAGGGAGAAATTTCAAACTCTGCTTTCTGTTAACTGTAAATTTCTACCCAGAGTCTTTTATTCCCAAGATTATGTTTGCACCAAGTGGGATAAATGCTCTGCTATTTGCATGCTAATACTTCTGCTATACTTGGTGTTAAATTAAAAAAGCCGCATCTTCCAAATTCTGTCACAATGGTGTTGCTGATCATGTAATTACAAGTGTTATTTTTGATTAGCCAGCTATCCCAGTGATGCTGTGCGGAGCAGGGAAGTCATCTCTACCCAAAGAAGCCTTGGACCTTAGTCACAGGAGATGCTAAAATCACCCTGTACGTCCTGTCATTGAAATGGATATTCTGAGCATTATCTGCTGACCCTGGCGGCCGAGGAACTTTTAAAATCACTGATAAAAGGCTGGATGTGATGACAGGAGCTCTTGGCTGATGGGGAATTACCTGACCCTTTTAAGACAGGCTGTGCTGCCTGTGTGTACTGGCTTTGTGAGAGTGGTGAAGTTGGGTGTTTCCTTGGGGAGACTTTGTGAGGCAAAAGGGTGCTTAAAGAGATTGACTTAAATAACTTGGGTTTCTTTAATAGGAAGTAGTCTGAATCAAATTCCTTACATTTAGTATTAATGAACCGAAAATTGCTTTTATTTTTTTTTTTCCTTATTTTTTTTATGAGTATCAATACAATCAAGAGCATATCCAAAAGTGCATGGATCTGCCATTTCCTTCAGAACCAGGGGAAAAAACTGGGTGTAAAGCAAAATAATGTGTGAGCATTGGTCCCCTCCCTGCTCTCCATGATGTTTGAGAATAATAAAACGTGGCAGTGTGACAGACACCTTTTGGGAGCACTTAGAGGTTTAAATGGACTCTCTGTATTACAATACCAAATTGCAGAGTTACTACCATAAAACACACCAAATAGATTCACATTTAAATTGTAATGGAACGAGGGAGATAATGTCGCAACGAGGCAACAAAACGGGAAAGCAAATCCCAATATATGTCAGCTCCTTATTTCACTCTCCAGTTGGTTGGGAAGTTAGGAACTGTTCAATTTTGAGTCACTTCCTGCTGAGAAATAAATACATGAAATTGTTCCTGTGAAGGTCTTCAGCCTCATGGAGAAACCCTCTCCAGTGATGGAACCTCATGGAGCAGGGTGAGGGCTTAGGACAGGTCTGTGGTCTCAATGCACTGACAGCTCCTGTCTCCCAGAGCTCCTCCCTGGTCTCTTTCTCTCCATGTGGTTCAGAATCTTCTTTTTTTGTAGTTTTTCTATTAGTAAATTGAAAATTTTTAGTATTTTATTTTATTTTAAAAAATATTTAGTCCACGGTGATAGTTTTTCCTCTCTTCCTTTACTTTTTTTTTCTTTTTTTCTTTTTTTTTCTTTTTTTCCCATCTATGGCCTTCACACAATCTCTCTCTGTTGTTCTCTCTCCCTTGATTTTATGTCTTCAAATGTTATGAATAATCTAACTGCAGCCTAGCTCCTTGACACGGTTGGTTCATTCATGTAAACATGGAAAGAACTGGTTTTTGAGAATGTGGGGTAGAATATATCTACCATTTCCTTTGGTCCAGAAACCCACAGTAGATTAACTCAACTAACAGTGATTTTTCTGCAGCCCATCAGTGTGACATGGAATAAATATTCAGAAGTATCAGTGGAGTTTTTTTTATTGACAGTTACTCGATGAGTTTGACTCAGAAGTGCTTTGTGAGGACGAGCCTTCTCTTGATTCATAAACAACTTGGGTATTAGTCAAACTTGAGCAGTTCAATTCTGCTTTAGCATAAAAGCATGGCCTTTCTCCACTTGAAAAATCATTTTTTTCCACTGCCTAAATCTATGGAGTTTCTCAAGGTCTGGTTAATTCACTTAGAAAACTTTCTAGGTAGCTTGTGATTTATGAATGGACAGAGTTGTGCTTTTAATAGAAAGGCTTTTTTCTTACAAAGAAAACAGAATAGATGTTGAAAAGGGGACTTGCCGCTAACAGTGTTTTCTGTGACTTACATAAAATGTATTTGTCTTTATAATGACATTGATTTTATAGCTCCTATAACTACGAAAATAATTAAGAGCATTTCACTGAGCTAAAGAGGGATGTTTCATATTGACTTGAGAGTTAATTTAAATTACAAATGAAATACAGGAGAAGTGCCCTAAAAACTGATGTGTACATTCGGTAGCACGGCGAACAGATAGCAATTAGTGATAAGTGATTTGCCTCCAAGTTGCTTTGAATAGCAGATGACAGAGCTCAATACAGAGCAAATAAGCTCGGGCTCACTGGAGAGAAGGCAGAGGAGTTAATCTGCCCTCCAGGGCAATAATGTTCCAGGTGATATACTTACAATGGATTTTGTCACATTGTGTTTTAATGCTCCAAAGCAACGGCTTTTCACCTTTTATTTCCGTAGGATATTCTCTCTCAAACGGTCTGTTTAGCAAGGTTTAGACTTTCCTCCTGTGCTGTCTTTCCAAAGGATCAATAGGGTCAGTCAGGATTGATTGGGAAGGTCAGACTTGGTCTTGCACCGGAAGGATTTGTAAGCAGAGGTGCTCATGGCACGAACGTACACAACGGACTCGTGGTGCTGTACTGGAGCGTGGGTTGCAGTGGTGGCGTTGCCAGTGCAGGGTTGCTGGCTGGATTCAATAATCCTAGGAATTTTTTCCTACCTCTGTTATTCTGTGAGAATTAAGAATAATTGCTGCATCTGGAGACAGCTAAAATACACATTTCAGAGAAAATGTGTGGCGAAGCCAGTAACTGACACCGGATTTAGCCCAAGTTGGAGACTTGTGAGAAAGTGTCATCTCTTGACAACTATTTATTGATGAAATAAGTAATTTTCTAATTGATGGTTCAGGAACATTGTAATGAAGTTTCAGCTATTTCTCTTCTACCATTATGTACAAATTAGCAAAGTTATATCTGATTGTAGATTTTTTTTTAATTGTTCTGTCAAATTTACTACTCTTAGTGATGACAACTTTGAAATTTTTTAAGGATTTATATAGATGCCAAAATGTATACTGAATGTTACTGAGCAGCCTGTCTCAATTATATTTTGTGGTAGAGGTTTATTTCATATACAAAAGTTTTTTTTTTTTTTTTCCATTCCTTGTGTTCAAATCTCTTGTATTTCATACTCTTCAGCTCTCTTTCTGAATCTTGGTTTCAGTTTCAATTATTTGGTTTTCTCCCTGGACATTTTGTAGCACAATTTGACATTACCCCTCAGAAATATGTTTGAAGGCAGATTATTTTTTTTAAATTTATATTTATATTTTTTTTCTTTTCTTTTTTTTCTTATTTTTTCATTTTTTCTTCTTTTTCCCCCGCTGTTCATTAGTTTGGCAGAACTGGGCAGAATAGGGCTGCTGTGTGTCTGTATTTCCCAGATGTGTTTACTTTCCTGATGAATATCTTTTCTGGCTGAACTGGAAAATTTCAGGACAGACATCCTGTAGTGCTGCCATGGCCAGCACTTTGGTTAGACTGGAAAAATCCAGGTCTGCTCTGGAGCCCCAGTGGGTCAACAGATGAGCACTTGTGCTCCTCAGTAAAGCCAAACAAGTAGGAGACACAGATTACAGATCATGCAGGTGTGTGTGCATTTCTGTTAGGTAATCCTGGATAGGAATGGGTGAGCCTTAGTGACACAGTAAAAATGAAAAATAGCTGGAGGCCTTAAAGGATTATTTTCTGCCAAGCCTGTCCTCAAAGCAACTTCTATTCGCCACATGATTTATAAGTCTGATTTCTGTGGCGTATTTCTTCCATGGAGAGAATCTGAGCGTGGTGGGGGCTCTTGGCAAGGCAGTAAAAGTGCTGTGGGAACAGGGGTGACTCTGTGGGTGCCCCGAGATCACTGCCGCCTCCCGGGGGGGCAGAGGCGTCGCTGTGCTCCGCTGGCTCCGCGCTGCCCGTGCAGCCGGCCCCACACGGCTCCTGCTCCGTCGATCCACTCGCCGTCGATGGGGGAGCGCGGTGCGAGCGGCGACGGCGAGCTTTGGTCCTCGCGCTGGATGGTGACTGGAAAAAGCTCTGGAGAGGCGGAAACCCCGAGTGTGGCTTTCTTGCAGAGTACATCCTGCTCCAGAAGGTCTTACAGGAGGATGAATAATCACTTTTGCCTGTGCCAGCTCGGGCGCAAGGCGGCGGGACAGGTTGGAGCAATTAAAAAGCCACTCCACTCCCTCCTAGACATTCCCAGGGTATTTGCTGAATGCCAGGTGCAGGCTGCCTC
Organism: Pardalotus punctatus; assembly: GCA_013400915.1. NCBI lineage: Eukaryota > Metazoa > Chordata > Aves > Passeriformes > Pardalotidae > Pardalotus > Pardalotus punctatus. Next base: position 1,059,572 of record VZTX01011992.1, read on the forward strand.
GCTGGAACAGAAATTACTTGCGTTGATTTTGATGATGTTGGGCTTCATTTCAAAAGCTCGAGAAGTTGTTCTGGTGTGGAAGTTGAATAAAAGGACTTCGGAATTAAAAAGTAGAATCTGTGCAAAACTCCAGGAGTAAACTGGCAATCAGAAAGTACTGGCACCTTTCCATGCTCTGTAGTCTTATTGGAACAAATGCAAATCATCTTTGGGCTGAAAGTTTCACATGTGAAAGCTTTTAATTTTGTTAAAATGAATTACCCGTAATTATCTTGTTGTTAATATGTGGAAGTAGACTACTGAAAGACGTTGAATAGTCACAGTAATTTACCATTAATCAAAGAAAAAAACCCTCAACAGACAGGTTAAAATCACATTACTGCAAAAACAGTTTATAGCTTACATGAGTAATTTGCTGTGTAAAATTCAAAACAGAAATAACAGCAGTGTGTGACTCAATTGACGAGGTTTGTCTGCGGGTGTCTCTTGGAGCAATAAGCGGCCAGATAAGATGCTTTGCAAGAAAACATCTTTTGCTATAGATTTAGTCCACATGTTGTTTTTATTTTACATTTACTCCTTTCTTTGACTGTGAATTGTCTCATCTTGGTCCATTGTCTACAGGGAGCTGCTCACCGGGAGAGATGTGGTGCTGATCCTTAAAGTGTTGTGTTTGTTGTACTGTGTTTATACTCAGGTTAACCGTGGGGTTTGAGCTATAATTATTGCATAGAAAAATGAAAACTTGCAAGGAACGATGACTTTGTTCTAATGAGCCCATTTCTGTAAATATTCTGTTTATCCTCATTCTTGTTCTTTACTAACCAGCAAGACAAAGAGCAGCCTTAGTGACTCCTACAGCTAAAATTATAGCAAACACACTGGGTTTCCTTGAAAAGGCAAAACTTCAAATTTTCCTCTTTTAAACTACAGAAACCTTGGCCATGGATGATGTGAAGATACCTTGTGTTCATCTTCCCCTTTCCATCTCTGTTACTACAAATGCTGGTTGATATTCACCGTAAGAGTGAACCCCTTGGAAGTGACTTAGTGAACACAGATGTGCTTTGAGTTTGTCACGTGCCAAAATAGGTTTAGAGTCAGGCTGTGAGAAAGAAGTACTGATTATTTAAGCAAATTGAAACCGCACAGTGATCGTAGCACTGCTGCAAGACTGCGTGCACCCCATCAAGGGGAAGGTGTCCCCAGAGCGCCTCAGCTCTGAGGCTGAAGCACTTCCATCAGCAAAGGTGGAGGCACCTAAATAATTCTGCTGCTGCTGTGGGCACTGCTGTGGAAGCTGCTGGAACTCCAGATAGCCCTTTCTCATTTCCCTCAAATCTGTGTGGGGCTGTGAAGCTTTGATCCCAGCACAAAGCTGACAAGTGATGAGAGTTTCTGGAGTCCTGGGCTATTTCTGTGTGGTTTATCTTGCCAAGGGATCAGCAAAAGACCAAATTATCTGTTCAGTCCGACAGATTTTGCAGGGAGGATTTGGTTATTGCAGCAAATTTTGTTCAGCAGTTCCCCTTTGCAGTGTCTTAAGTCCTTCCATGTTTCTCATTGTAGCATTTTCAAAACAAAAGCAGAAACACGATTTTGAGTCTGATAATGTGGAGGAATGTTTCATGAATCATAAATGAATGTCAGTGATGTATGAATATGCATGTTAAACTGATGGAACAATGGAAATATGCAACATGTTGGCATATAACTTCACTCCGTTCTCAATTTTTGAGTTTCACATTAGGGAGTCACAGTACTACTTCAAAACCAATTAAAAAATACTGTCATTAAGACAAGTTATGTTTTTGTTCACTGTCAGTATGTGGGAGCTGCCATGTCCCATATCCTAATACGGGATTTCAAAGTCTGGCCTTCTGCTCTTCCTTCTGAAGTTTTAAATAAATTGTCTTCTTGAGCTCAGTTAGGTTTAAAAAAATCCTTAGATTTTGCTGTGTAACTAAAGGTAGACCATTGCAGATTAGTTGATGGCAACTCTTTGGGAAGTGTTTTAATTCTATTATGCCCCTGAATGAGGGAGGGGAGGGATAGACACATACAGGGGAGCACAGAGGGGCCATCCTGGGTGGGGTTAGCAGAAGAGAGCTGCAATGCAAAGCTTCTTGCCAGCTCCATAACGTGCTCACATTTCTTCTCTCACACAGCCTTGTGTGTTTTCTCTCCTGGCCATCAAAATAAAGCATTTTGAGGCTTGAGGATTTTATTAATCAAGTAAGCTCATCCAAATGAGTTTAATTTACTTGAAAAGCTCTGTGAAGACACATGAATCCACGTGATCTCCCTGTTTCTAACCAGGAACAGAGAATCTAGGCTAACATAAAAACTGCAACTCCTAAGCCTGGCTAATCCTTCTCTTAAAAACAGAACAGAAACCTAAGTTTCTCTTTGTGGTTGCTGAATGATACGAAGCCAGACAGGTATCATGCTTCACAGTCAAAGGAACAGAAGCTTTTTGGTTATTTTTACTTACTTTTCTTTTCCTTTCGCCCCTCCAGTTATAATTTTTTTCCCCCCAGCTTGGCATATTTCACCTTATAAAAATAAATTTAGTTAGAACTTAATGGTTTCCTTGTACCACAGCAGGGCCTAGGAGGGTTCAAAGGGATGCAGTTAATCCAAATGCTTGGAAACAGCATGTTCCCCAATCACAATAAAATTCAAGATAATCAATTTACCCTAATTTGTTTCAACTGTTTTGAAAGATAAAGTTGATTGTGCGCACAGCTGGACCTTGAACTTTGTTCTTTAGACATTTTTGAGCATTTATTGTGGAAAACAAAGGAATAAAAGTATAAAGCTGTTATGCAGTTTAGTCTTGTGAAAATATATACATCAGGACTGAAAGCATTCAAGGGTGTTTTGCATTTTATATTTGAAATGTTTTATTGGCAGGCATTGACGTGTGTTGCTTCTGCAGCTGACCATTCTAAGTAAACACACAGATCAAAACGACTCTTAACCACTTTATAATTATTTTATTATTTATTGTGTCACATGGATGTTTCATTTAAAATTTGTGGTTGAATTAGACTTTATATTTGGATGGAGGGGAGGCCACACTGGCAGGATGAAATTTGAAGTTTGAATTTCAGGTTTGAAAATGGATTGGTGTGGTGGTGTCCATTTTGTGCTGGCATGAAGTGTTTAGGAGTATCAGGGCTGTGTATCAATTTGACTGGTTTTGAGGCATCTTCATTTTCACAAATGCAATTAATGTTGAACTGCTTATTACCTTCTGTCGGACTCTGAATAATATGTTTATGTGAATTAGTGAATCAGTTCTTCCATTTTTCATACTGTTACTAGACACTAAATAAAATAAATAGAAATGCATTACATGTTTTTAAAAGCAGTCTTCCAGGAAATAAGTCCAGTCAAATTCTCCATTTTCAAAATATCTGGAATAATTCCTCAAATATCAGCCCAAATGAAGTATATCACAATAGTGTAGATTTCTCCTTCCCTCCGATACCCTTTTTGCTCTCTTTTACTGTCCCATCTTTAGTGCTCAATTATCTGATTTAAGGTATGGCTATAGGTGTGTTTTTATTTCTCTTCACCATTCTTTTTGGTTTTGTTCTTTGTTGTCAATAAAATTGTATCATTTTGTCCAAGCTGGAATAGTTATTCCCTTCAAAGCACTGCACCTGCGGGTTCATTTTATTGAAAGGCATTTTTAGATGTAGACAGTAAAACTTAACAATTCTTTTGATAGAAATTGATGTGGAAAACTGCCACAAAGAAAAGGAAAACAACAACAGGGAGTAAGGAAAGGAGAAGAGGAAAAGAGGGTTTTTTCATAAGCTCTACCTTGTTCTAAAGGCTGACCTGTATTAAAAGTAGAAAGACATTTTAGACCTTGTACTCGGCTTTTCACAACTATTTTGTTCTCAATGTTGGATAGCTTGCAACAAATAGAAAGAAAATATTTTGAAATGTTTAAAATGAGAGTATTTTAAGTATCAAGAGGACATTCCCTCAAAGGGGAGTTTGAGCAATCAGGTCTAGTGGAAGGTGCCCCTACCCATGGCAGGGGTTTGAAATGAGATTATCTTTAAAGTGCCTTCCAACCCAAACCATTCTGTGATTCTAGGTGAATGTTCTCAGTCTGTGAATGTTTTTATGACAAATTCAATCCCATTCGCTGTTCACACCAAACCTGTTCAGCCTTCAGTAACACCTACTCTGACTGAAGGAGGGGCTGCAGGTAAGCTGGTATCACTTATTTTCTTGTCTGGATTTGTTGTTTCTTCATTTACTTTCCACCTCTGAGCAGTATCAGCAATTTTAAGTGATATAATGTCCATGTACCAAGAATTAGTTGTTCTTGCCATGGTGATGGTGAATCAGTGAGTTTTGAAAGTTTAGCTCTTAAAACTGACCTTTAAATCAGGAACCAGCTACTGTGAGAAAACGTGGCCCTAGGGTGACCTGCTTCCAAGACTCTGGAACTTCAGCCGTCATAACTGTATTTATGGTTATTGGTAACTTAATATAGGAAATTATTCACTTCTTAAATCTATTAAGTCATTTCGTTGTGAGCTACTGGCTCGCAGGGTCGTTGGCAGTAAAAGGTGTCTATTCCCTTGCTTTAGTAATGAAAGTAAAAAGGAATTTGCCAAAAGCCATTTTTTTTTCTCTATCCAGTGTCAACATTTCTCTGCAGCTTTCTTGCCTTTCCAAAGTAGATCTTTCTGTGGAGCACTGAAAGTGAGAGGTTGGAATTCTTTCCTTCCCTCTGGCTCTTAGAGGCATAGGTGGTTTAGGATTTACATGTGGGGCAGCAAAATGCACCAAAGAATCTTCAGGATTTTTGAAGTTTTGTAGAACTTTTTGTTCTTATGACTGTGCTCTTGAGTTTGGCTATGACTCAGCCAAATGACTTCAGAAATGGTGTTTATTGTGTTGGCTTCCTACCTCAGTTCACCACAAACGCTGCCTTCACTTGCAGCTCCATGAGCTCCCACATAAATCCACCAGACTGAAGTTTGAATTTCAAGCTGGACCTCCACTGATCATTTGTGACTAAAATCTCTTCTCAAAGCAGAGATTGGCCTACCAGGGACCATTTCCACTTGTCTGCTGTTCCTAATGCTATGTTTGTTCCTGCCTTTTCAGGAAAACTCTGGGATGCAATGACTGAAAGTCAGGGGAGGCTGACCACGCCCTTTTACAGAACAGTACTCTCATCTCTGTGCAGTTAAAAAAAGGGTTTTCTGAAAAGAAGGATCATAAACAAGATTCTCATGCCTGGCACTCTTTGTCAGTGTTCTTCCTGAGGCAGGCAAAGCAGAGTTTGCAGGAAAAGAAATTGCTGGGCATCTCCATGGTTTCTACCTGCACTTTTCCTGCTGGGCAGAGGTGTTTCCTGGCAATGGCTGACAAGCAGTAGGGGCTGTGAGGTGAAGGAGGGACCTGATTTAACTTCATGCCAGGATGGTTAATTGTTGTATTAAGGACTAAAATTTCGGGGCAGACCCCTTGCAAGGCTGAGTGACCTCCCTGGGCTGCAATTTCCCCGGCCCCAGCGCTGTGCACACCCTGGTGTGTGCAGAGGTGTCAGATTTGCTGCTTTACCATCGGGGCCATGCTGGGGAAGGGGTCGGGGGAGCTCAGGGAGGTCAGAGAGCTGCTGCTTGCGGCTGCTCTCCACGTTTTCCTCAAGAGGAGTGGGTGTAAATGGCTTCATAAAACATTTTGCATATGCAAATGAACAAACAGGTGAATTATCAAGACCTGTTGGTTCAGGAGGGGAAAAAAAATGTCAAGCGTCTTATCTTCCCTGGAGACATATCCTATGGCCAGATAAGCAGTTCATCTTCCCAGGTATGTTCCATTAAGTATATTATCCAATCAACTAGGATATATAAGACATATTGCAACTCTAATCTCCTCAGGCAAGTAGTATTCAATTATCCTTACCATTTTCAAGAGAGAAATATCCTGAACATTTAGAGTGCTTGTATTTTTGGCACTCAGTCGTGTTATGTGAAGGCTAATAAAGAACATTCCAACTAAGAAGTCATAAGACAGGCAGATGAAATATTGAAGAAAATAGTATTATATAAGTCCTGAGGTGCAAATGTTCACCATCCCTCAAAATGGTTTCCTGACGTCGTAACTAATGTTTTGAAATTAGGTCAAGGATGGAGAACGACTGAGAATTGCCATCCGCTATGCCTATGATGTGCGTTTTATATATATAGTTATAATTAAAATAGAAATTTTGTTGAATACTTTGTTTTTATGTGCCCTTTCTCTTTTAAAAGTATTTTTCCTGTTGTGTGTTGTTTTGTTATGTAAATTGCTTTTTGAATTGAATGCTGCTCAGGCAGACCAATTTTCCTGTTGCTCTTCTGAGCAAGCATTAGAGATGTCAGAAGTCCCAGCTCCTGCAGGTGCTCTGGAAGGGGATGTCTTCTCCACCATGTCAGATGCAGCAAGCAGCACCTAAGTTCTGTCACAGACAGCTTCATAATTTGGTAGTTGAAAAGAATCCAGCATAATATCTTCGGAGGGTTATGGGAAAAGCTCTGCTTCGTGTCAGTTCCTGGAAGGACTCGCAGCAGGGGTTACTGTGCACATTGTTCGCTGCCTTCCCAGGCCAGCCCAGCTCTGAGTTGTTTCTCCTCTGCTGAGCTTTAAACACAGTGCAGAAATCTTAGTGTCAGTTATATGAGTTAATTTAAATACTAGGGTATTTCAGTCTATGAAATATGTCCAGTGTTTAAGAGAGAGAGAGAGATTAAAGGAAAATAAATTCTTAGCCTGATTATTGCATACAAATGGTGCAGCCTTTCATGGGATGAGTTCTAAAGGTTCCATGAAGCAAGGAAACATTTCCCAAATTCCTTTTTCCCTCCATCCCTCAAGTGACCCATGAGCTTCTTCATTCAAACATTTAGAAATGTTGTTGAGAGTGCACACATATTCTATTCTTGCTCCCACTCATGATACACACCTATGTCTTTATTCTTCATATCCATATTTAACCAAGGTATAAGCACCTAAAAATTCATGCATATTTACTAGATATTTTCCTGCATTTCTGCATTTACTTACTTTGTTGTTCCTTTGCTTTTTCCACAGGGCATCTTCTATACACCCACGAAAATGTTGCAGTGTTATTTTTCCTCTCTTTGATTTTTGTTTCCCAGTCTTTCCCTAGTACAAGACACATTCTTCCACATCTGCCCTCCTCTAAAGCCTTCCTTTATATAAAACACAGTCTCAGGCGGCATCCCAGGGAAGATCCCCTGCTAGAATGGGGTTCTTCACCAAAATTGATATGCATTGATCCACTTATTAGACAGGCAGATTTGGCCTATAGATATTTAATCTTCACATATCTTCGGTGTAACTAGTCAGAGCTCGAAACCTTGCAAAAGTAACAAATCTTTAATTAGCTCTTTGCAATCTGGAAATGAACAATCCATGATACATAAAAAGGCCTTTTTTTCCACAAGAATTTCAATGTTTGCAAATGCAGAGAGAAGCTGAGATCTGTGGATGTGCTTCAGAGTGTGTGTTTGGGCAAATTAAGTCTTCCAAACTCTTGAAATACCTGGTATAACCTCCATTTGCAGAAGAACTATATTTATTCAGTTAAGGACATACATAGCAAAGATACATGCTTGTTAATGAGAAGAAAAATACGGACTTGGGCTGAAACTGGAAGCTGACATCAGAGGAGTGATATTCCCTGCATCACTGTACCCCACAGTTGTTTTCTGCTCAATTTATATTGTTCTCAGAGCAGTTCTAACCTAATCAAGTGGAATGCATCCATTTCCCCCACCCTGTCTAGAGCACAAGGCTGTTTGTAAATTAAGGATTTTGGAGACTGGCTTTTTCCCTCGCTTGCAGTTGTTTAGCACAAAACCAAAATGAAAGAAAATCCCCTCATGTGGTAAATAGGACTTATTGCTTAGTGACAGTGCCTTGTATTTCCAACCTCGAGTTCCCAGTGCGTCCCACATTTGCCTCTCCAGCTAACTTTGCAATGAAATGTTCATCCCTTCCTACGAGAAACGGCTTTTCAGAACATAAGCAGTTCAGACAGAATTAATAAAAGCCTCGGTTGCAACACTTACCTTCTGGTGGCCACCTGGGAAATGCTGCCTTCCTTTACATCACTTTTTGCCTGTATTATGCAGGAGAGAAAAGTATTTCTGTGGCTGTCCCCAAGCTTTTGCAGTCTAATTCAGGCCAGTCACAGATAGTTAGGTCATGCTGCATGGTTCCCCCTGAATTCCAATTTTTAGAGAAGTTCAAGACTCCCAGAAGATCACGTTAATTGGGGAGTGAACTCTGACCCAGTTTCATGCTCTTCCTCCTGCCTCAGTTTTTGTTTCTCTTGTTTTCCGTGAACAGTTTGCAGCAGCCCAAGTGTCAGGATTTTCAAATAAGTGGTTTAGAAATAAGAACTGTATGCTAACAAAATATGCTGCACAAAAATCATTTGAATTTTTTTAAGTAGTCTTATGTGAGACCAAGAAATGTGGCATTCATGGTAAAATCTCTTAATTTCTGAGAGGGTTTTAGTGGTAGAATCTGTTACATCACTTAGGTTGCTGCTGTTCTGCAAGTGTGAGAACTGCGGAAGGTGCAGTGAGATTATTTGAGGCAAACAGATCTGAACTGGTTCTGTCACAAAGCCAAAAACTTCAATTAAGCTTTCAAAACTAGATTTCATTCTTTGTTCTCAGAATAATAGCTGTACTGATGGTTCTGTAAGGTGGAAACGTTATGGAAAAACAAAGGTGCTTTTCTCTTAATTTTTTCCCCCAGCATTTCTATTATATCTTCACCATAATTATAGCGTAATAAACACTGTTTTGCATTGTTTGCCCTATGACTTTACTGACCAGAAAAATATTTCAGATAACCTCCACACAACGTCTGCTGCATAAGCAGCAATTCATACATTCGTTAAGCGATTCCTGATACTGAACTAAAAATCCAGTTATTAATAAGACACTCTAATCTAAAAGACTTCCCAATTTCCACTCAAATCCATTTCCCCCACAGTTCAGTACTTTGTAGTGTAAGGAATAGTGCAGTCAGGAGGAGCGAAGGCAGAAAAAGGCGATACCAGGAGGCCGGCACGAGCTGGCGGCTGAAGGACTCCAAACCCTCCGCTGTGAGACTTGGTCGCTCTATCAAAAGTATCTGCCTGTCACTTTCTCACTTAATTACTGCGGTGGCAACTGCAGAAATGGATATTTTTCAAAGAATAATATCCCTTGATCACCTGCTGTACAGGTCTGGGGTTATCTTTTACTGCCTGTGTAAAACCTCACTATAATTGGTTGTGACTTAATCTCCCGTGACAAAATTTTGAAATGATTTTTCATCTTGGCGTTTCAGATGCACACTGTGTGTGCCAAATTTTCGAGCCTCAGCTAAAAAACTGTTTGAGGATGACACAGAGGGTCATTAATGGCATTTTCAGACATGTCATTAAAGACAAAAAAATTTCTGGGCCTAATGCATATTTAACGAGAAGAGCATTAATACTTTTTATTTTCTACCAAAGTTGATCGTTCGTCATCAAAGCAGTTTGTAAGATTAAATTTTGTATAGAGTATAGAATGCTAAACTATAGAACCTTTTTTTAATTGATCATAGAATTTAGGAAATATTCATGTATATTTTAAGGGGTCCTGAGGTGAAGGGAGCAATATTGTAGTTTCTTGCTCTGTATAACTTCATACCAACAGCTCCCCTTCATTTTTTAGTGCTTGCAAATCATGTCAGTCTAATCCAGAATAAATATATTTAACAGAAGGGTAGAAAAAGAGAACTCAAAGTGTAACATATGGAAAGACATTTTATTCTGTGTGGATTTTTCATAGGTGCTCCAAAGTGGAGGCTCTCTAACTTTCTGATTAGGTTTCTGAGGTTCATGAAATGTGTGCTGTTTTAGGAAGTAATGAAGAATATTGAGGAATAAAATTTGTTCTTTTCTCCTTTCCTCTTCGAACAGCACTTCTAATGATATATAAAATCAGCAAGCCTTTAGAAAATCTTCTTTGCTTTTTTGAGAAATAGAAAATCTTAACCTAAAGAATTCTTTGGAAATATTGCCTGGGGATATCGAATTTATTCTGCATTTTAATGAAATCACAAATGAGTCAATTTAAAAGTAGTATACTATAAACTATGTTTCCTTCCTACATCTGTTCATAAACACAGAAGGATGTATACCTAGGGGAAGCTTGCTTCCTCTTACATGCAAGGAGGAAAAATTCTAACTAGGAATACAAATTTTTCCTCTTTCCCTGGGGGTAAACATCACAGAAGGCAACCTAGTTAAGTTTCATTTCTGAGGCGCAGAGCTCCTCGTTGTTAATCAGGTTTGGTGGAGACAGAAGCGTGTCGCTCTGGATCTGCAGTGTTGCAATTTGCATCGAGCCACTCAAGCAGAACTCCTGCCTAACAAACCATACCAACCATCATAACAAAAAACAAAAAAAAAAGAAAAAGAAAAAAAATTTTAAAAAATACTAAGAAAAGTCTTATTTACTAATAGCTTGTTTTGCAGAAAGTTTTCTGGATTCTATAGCAAAGAGCACCTCTGTCTTTGGAGGAACCTTAAAAAGGCCAGACCAAACTTTGCAGACATGTTTAATAATTACACATAATCAAAATAGTTATATATAATCTCTAAGTCTTCTAAATAGACATTTTTAGAAATTAGAAGTGACACGTGCAGGCAGATTAGAAATGAACCTTTGTGTCATCATTGCCTGCTTCTGTCAAAACTGTCCCCAAACTCTGCTGCATTGCACGGTGTGTATAAGCACTTCTAAAACAGTATTTCTGTGAAGTGACATAATCAGGCATCAGAGGTTGCAAGTGACATCTCAGCTGTCACTGAGCAGTCACACGATGATTTACTGCGAAGGGTGACTGCTCATTTGGAGTGGAAGCAGTGGGATGTGGAGAGGCCCATCCTCGCTTGCCAAACCTTGGCTTCGAAATCCACGTCTCTTCTGAGAGCGCTGACTGAGCGTATTTGGTGAGCAGAGGGAATGTTTAGACCACTGTTGATGTGGTTTTGGTGCCCTGAGCACTGTTTTACTTAGATTTCTCCTAAACAAGCCATCCACACCAGAGGGGTAGAACTCAGAGCGAGGACTGCAAGTTCACTATTCAGCTGAAGCAGTCACACACTCTGCCAGTGTGAATGCAAGTGAAGGTGGATTTTATTTAATAGACACTTCGGGTGTTACCTTTGCTTGAAATAGAAATATCCTCTGAAAAATATTACATTTATTCACATTGATTCAAAACTGTTGCCTTGCTGTGTTTTTAGGGGGGTTCCTGGCTTTTTAGGCAGTGCAGGCCAGCATAGCATGTGTTGTATGAACTTCATGTGCTAAATTACATAAAGATGGTTCTCCATGACCCCAGCCACAAATACAATACACAGCAGGGTTCAATTCCATGAGCACTCATGCCATTCTTCAGTAGGGTAATCAGTTTTGAGCGATCCTGCATTACTCTTGAATTCACTTTTGTTTCTGAAATCTTAGAAGGTGTTTAATTGTCTAAGTGTAGAAGGAAGATTCAGAATTGAGTATGAAGTTGGACATCACTGCATTAATTGTGGAAGCTTCTTTTCTCCAAATGTGGATGCAGACTTTACTGGCCCATGTACAAATGCGGATACACTTTTTTTGTTGCCATAAGTAGCAGTAGAGAAATTAGAGATTTGCCGTCTGAAGTGTTATCTATTGATCCACCCTCCTCTCAATATGATCTCCAGGTGTTTTACAAACATTGCAGTGATACAGACTGTCTTTATCGCCTGTAAATTAATATTTTCTTAGAACCTCTTAATTTCTGTACTGAATCAGTTCAAAATGGTCATGGTCACAGTATTTTAACAGCTTTTTTTCCTTTAATATGACACTTCTGTTTGAGGTGAAAGTTGTGCCGTCCTCCATCTCTAATTAATTGTGCCAGCAGCCATAATATTTTATTATGTGATTCATAAAGCTTTTATTTGGCATGAAATAGAAGCAAGCTAGCTTTGGGGTATGAGCTGCTCCAAGAGCAGAGCCTTGTATTTAATTCTCTTTAAAATCACCTGAGAAGATATTTAAAGAACCCGTTTAGTCTTGCTGAGGTGTATTTCAGGACTTTGGTTGTTGTTCTCTTCAGAAGTCGGTGGGTGACAGCTGGGAGATCAGCCCTGCTGGTGACGCCCCTGCTCTGCTGCCCCCACCGAGCGTCTCCAGCCCTGCTCTGTGCTTTGGGCCGTGGTTCCCGATCTCTGCTCACTGCCCTGTGCTGCCAGGGCCTGCCAGAAGCCTCAGCATAAGACAAAGTTTAATCCACACAGCAGCCCGTTGTCATTCACCTTTTGTCTCTCCTCAGCCCCAGGTACATTGATGTGTTGCAGTGACATCAACAGGGGTCGAAATACTAACCAAGGAGAATGTCAGAACAGGCTCCACAGATCAGCTCTTCTCTTCAGCCTTTGCATGGGGTTTTGACTCAAACCCCGGTGTCAGAAAGGCCACACGTCTGCCAGGGCATCAGGGGAAAGGAAATGTTTCCGTTACTGGGAGAGAAAGAGCTTTAGGTTGCAGTCTGCCTTCTCTCCAGTGATAGCAGGGGCGTCATTAGTCATTCATTATTGCACAACACCTTCAATATTGTGTTTAATTATAATTCAGATCATTATGTTTTGTAATAATTTCATATCTGAGATATCTAGATCCAAAATTAGAATGAATGTAGTATAATAATTTCCTGTGTAGCAGCCTTTATCTCATCGAGAATCCGTATTAGATAAACAGGGTGAAGACATTTTGGTTCTGCTGGTTGATTAGCAAAGGCTGGGTCTGTTTGGTTTAAATATAAGATGAAACAAGATGAAGGGGAGGGAAAAAAGCCCCAACTATGTTATGATGGAACCACTTGGCATGGCTTCTTAAATCTCTGCCTTCTACCTAACACTATGTTAATTCAATACTAAAAAAGAAAACCCTAAAGGGTTCAAAAAAGTACATGGTGTTAGCTCACTGTAGTTGCTGAAACAGACGAAAGTGGAATACAGAAGCAGGATTTTAACACTGAGACCTTAGATCTGGTTCATGGCAGGACAACACAAACCAACCTGGGACTCTGGGCTGGGGGTTTTAAGAACTCCTCTATCCTGTTCGTGCTCTTCCATAGCAACCAAAAGGAAAGATTAATCTTTGGCTCCTGTCACATTGACACCTATATACAAAAAGTGATTTCATTGGAGAATAGTTTCTATTCACCCTCGTGGCTATTACATGAATATTTAACATAAGATCAAAATGCCATAACCATGTTCTTGCTTCTGATTCAAAACACTATCAGGAGTGATTTGCTGTTAATATCAGAGAGCCTCTGGGCGACAACTGCCTCTCAGAAACCAGCCTTCATAAAGTGGCATTCAAATGTTGTCTGATCTGCAAATACAGAATTCTCCAAGGCTTTCTATACAATAACCTCAGCTACTAAATGCAGTTTTGTCTTCCCAGTAGAGTCTTTGGGAAATTCTGTGCTTGAAGTCAGTTTTATTCGTGTTTTGTAGCTTACTGATGTAGTTTTTCAAAGGAAATTGCTTAGACTGTTTTTATTTTTGAGATCTATTAATTTACTAAGAAACAAGTTCAGGGGACAGAAAAAACAACAATGTCCAAACAAGTGGTCCAAGTATTAAAAACTGGGTGGGGATGGAAGTAAGTGTCTTGTAGATGTACTTAACTTAGACCTTTGAGCCAAGTATAATCTAATTTATGTGTATATGGTTTGATCCTTTTGCTAGAAAATTCTGTGAAAAACTCCAAACCTACAGACTACTGAAAGATCTTTGTCTTTCAGCAGATTCTAAAAGGTCAAAACTGTCATTCTCATATTTATGTGGTGTCATTTAAAAGCGTGAGCTGGATCTTGGAATCATGGAATGGGTTGGAAGGGACCTGAAAGCTGATCCTGTTCCAACGCCCTGCCATGGGCAGGGACACCTTCTACCACACCGGCTTCCTCAGAGCCTCATCCAGCCTGGCGTGCTTTTTTCCTCTCCTCTGGGTATTTTCTCCTAAAGCTTGGTGCTTATTGGTAGGATTAGGACTAATAGGATAACATCACATTAGTGCCAGTGTCTTTGGTGCAGGGCAGCACGTCTGTCTTTTTTGTCCAAACTAATTATCTCTAACACACACGCACACACAAAGTAGAGTGAATCCCACAAGTGGCCTATCTATTTCTCCTCACATTTTGCAGAGCCAAGAGGGTGAGTGACAAACACATTTAACTGCTAAATGTTTAACCATATTCCAGTGAGGACGGCATTGTGGATGGACTGTAGAAATTGAGGAAAATTGCAACGTTTGCTATCGGCACAGAATAGTTCGCACTTTACTCTCTTCTGTGCACTTCCCTATCTGTAGAGCTCTGAGTGTAGCAAAACTATTAACTCCTGGAAGAGGAGTTTATCACACCGAACAGGAAGAAGAGTATTTTACATGCATGGCAATAATTTAAGCATTTTGCAAGCAATTTACTTGCTTTTAAGCCGAACGGGCGGTAATGCGCATTGCAGTTTCCCGGCGCGTGTGTGCTTTCAGGTTTAGGCAGAAATGTCTGAGTGCTTTTCTGGATGGGGGTCAGGGCCTGTGCTGAGCAGAGAAAGACTTGGGCGCATCCTTAAGTGTAAGCACACAGTTCTGTGCTTCGCTGATTTGCCCTAAATCCATGGCTAAATATAATAGTGAGGGAAGATTGCTAGGATAATGAACAGTAAATGGTGCCTTTCCCAAGGGGGTAATGGCCTTCGTGAGATCTTCTAATGCATCTCTGTTAAGTTCCATGGCGTTTTGCTTGTTACAGGATGCTCACCTCTGCCTCTGAATTGGGCACAACTTGTGCCTGTAGAGGCAGCGTACGTACGCGGAGGTAAAATAAGGGAAAACATCCTTTTAGGAAATATTGTAGATTCTTAAATGAACAAGTAATGGCTGCTCAAGTTTGTGGTCTGTACAGAGGAACAATTAAAGTTTTTTTAAAAAAAATAGGCTATTCGATATACAAAGTTTTTTTCTTATCCCAAAGCTTGTTTTTCATGCTAATTTTCCACTTATGAGGTTTAACAAGAAAACTGACCATTCCTTTGGTATATCCCCAGAAGAACAAAATTATTTTGATTAAATATGCCTGTTAGAAGGAAGGTCTTCTTTCTCTGGAAGGATCACTGCAATATTGGCTGAGAGTTTGCTGCATTCCTGTCCATGTTTAAGAGGCATTTGGACTGATTCCTTAATAAGAGGCTTTAATTCTTGGTCATCCCTGAAATGGTCAGGCAGTTGAACTTGACAATCATTATAGACCCCTTCCAACTTTGGACTGGACTGTATTTTATTCTGTTCTATTTTGACACTCAAAACTCAGACCGGAAAGAAAGAAGAAGATCAAAGATATGTAAATAGCTCTAATGAAATGTTGGAGAACATTTACAAAGCCTTCAGTTCAGGGTGGGAATTGGATTTGGTCAAAGGCTCTCACTGAATGCTGTTTCCATACAATTATTTGCTTATTTCTAGAAATAAAGTTTCTAATCTCTGTAGGAGTGTGGTTTGTGAACTGCCTTAAATAGAAACAAAAGTTTTAAAACAAACAAACAAAAAAACAACCCCTACTTCTAAGGAATAATTAGATTACCTGTAATTAATGTTTTAGTAAGAACACACATATTTCTCACTGACAATTGGAAATAAGATTATTTTCTAATTGTACCTAGTAAAATAATTTTGCTATAATATCCTTTAGTTTTCAAAATACAACTTGATTACTTCCTCTGGAGTAAACAAAAAGAGGAGAAACCATAATCTTTCTTGATTTATTTAGATTTTAAAAGCCAATCCATTTGCATTGATATTAATGTACATCTGGGTCCACCTTTAAGCAAAGTAACTTCAAATAGTCCTCCCTACATATGCTAGGATATGTTTCAATACTGTATTTGTTTTTAAATGTGCTTAGAATTTAGTGCTGGGCTACACACATGGAAATCACAAAGCAGAATGTCATTAAAGCCGTTTGTGAAGGTTGACTGAAAGATTTCTGTGGTCATGTAAAGTATGATCAGCCCAAATAATATTCCCAGCAGTGTTTGGATTGTAATTGAAGGCAGAATGGTGCTAGCACTGGTATGGTGGGACACTGAGGGATGTGCAAGCCAACTGTTTTTCTTAATATATACATTTTACTAATGAAAAAAAATACAGAGTTAGAATTCCAGTGAAATATGAACTTGAGAGAGAGATAATAAATGTACTTTTCAATGCAGGGCAACATTATTTGTGTATTGGATCTGGAAAAAAACTTCTAACAGAAAAGAAATCCTTTTTCCTAGCCAGATTGGAAAGGACAAATGAGAGGATGGTGGCTTGCAGCAGAGCACATTCTGAGGCAGACCCTGTCACCTCTGTGTTATGCCTACAATTGCACTTGCCTTTTGCAGCTTCTTCTCTTATTTTTCAGCAATTTCTGACTCAACTGCAATTACCTTCAGTGCAGGCCAGCACGGGGTGTTCAGGGAAAGCAGGAGCATTTCATAATCCTTGTGTATTCTATGGATTTGTGCTTTTATTTCACCTGACAGGAAGAAGCACAGAAGATAAAACAGGCAGCATTAGGCTTTGATTCGAGCTTTTTTCATTTTAAATGTCCTGAGACACTAACATTGTTGAGGCTGTGATATTCAGATTTCCAGCACTTCTATTTCAAGTGTCATTGCTTATCATTATGATAAAAAGACATCGCCACTGAGAGAAAGAAGAGTCAGCTGTGCATATGTCAGACCCTCCTTTGGAGTGGGTATTTTCAAACACAAGGTCCTGTTGAATTTGGAGTGCAGGGCGGTTGATTGATGCTGTAATTGATTTAAAGCTGATTTCTGTTAGAACTGTCATTGGAAGAGCGGAGGTGATAACACAGCTTTCATGATTAGCTCTGCATATGGTTTGCTGATAAGGAAGTTGGAGAGGAAATACTATATTTAAAAAAACCTTCAGGATGGAAGGAAGACAAGAGGGAAGGACGGTGAAAGCTCTGACGTTTTAACATTTTTGCTGGATCCAAACCAGCATGGAGTCCTGCATCAGGGCCAAAAGTATGGATACAATTTGAAGAGCTGGAACCCAGAACAAAACAACCCTTATTCAAGAAAAAATACATCTAAAACCCACAACACAGTGGTAAATTATTCTAAGACTTGGATATCCCTCAAAATATTGTGATAAAATCTTCAAATGTTACTGTCCAATTTACCTTCTGCAGTCAGTTTGGCCCAGCTGAACTGAATTGAAATTTGACATTTAGAATTTTAGCTATATGTGTATCTCTATCTGTGGAGCTCTGAGCAGCCTGGTCTGGTGGGAAATGTCCCTGGCCGTGGCAGTGAGGGTGGAAGGAGATTATTCCTAAGGATTTTTCCAAGCCAAACCATTCTATGCTATGCATATATGTGTGTGTGTGTATATATATGTATGTATTTGAATGTGATGTTTCATTTGAAAAGGCAGATTATTTTTGACTGTGCTTTCTAGTTTTGTAGGTCTTTAGCTCTTTTCCAGTTTTTGTAGCTCTGAAAATTGCACTTTTCTCATTTTTTTAAAAAAATTCTCATGGTTTTTGGAAATTGCTCAAGTTCTCTCACACCTTGGGAACAGCTTGAAAATTCCTGACCAGTCTGTTCCTGAAATGCTTCTGGTGCCCAGAATGGGAAAATACAGTAAAACCAACCTGTACTTTCACAAATATTAAACTGATCTATCATATGATGAATTTAGTGCAAAAATCATAATATTAAGCAGTTCATGCACTGTCACTTCTTAATGTTTTGATCAGTGCGAGGAAGATTAATATTCCTTATCAGATTTGTGCCTTGATTCACATATCTGTCTTAAAATTGGGCTTTCGGTTGTGGCACTTCTATCTGAAGTGCAGCTGGGCATATGTAGTGCCAGCAGGGGCTGTTCTGCCTCCAGGGTTTTGATTCTTTATAGGTCTGCCAGCACTTTGGAACCCCAATATAGAAACACGTGAGGTAAGCAAATGTTATTTATAGCATTTAATGCCTGTGATTTTTTTTTAATTTTATTTATTTTTTGGTGGTGGTAGCTCTTGGAATCATCTTCTACTATAAAACAAAAGAACAAACCATGATTAAGTCTTTTTTTATGCAAATGCAGGTAATGATCCATTAACCCATGGTGTCGAAGCTATTTGCAGATTCATCATTCCGTGACCTTCTGATGTGGGGAGAATAAATACAATTCCAGCCTTTTCAGTTCAGCTGGTTCATTTTCTGTAATAAGCTTGTAGGAGAATGATCAAATTTTAAAATATGAGTGAGGAAGGGGCTTACTATTGACTCAGAAACACACCCACTCCCAAGGTAAAAAAGAAATAAAACCCTTAAAACCAAAAAACCCACAACTTTAAAAGTTAAAATTGTTTTACTTTTGGTTTTGGCACTTGGATATCAGTGTCAAGAGCAACAGTGAATTACAATCAACTCTAACAGTGATAAGAGAAAAGCTGCTGCAAGCATAGTACATAGTATTAACAAACAATTAAATCAGGGTATTTTTTTTAGCATTTTTCTACCCATATGCTTATCTTTAGAATACTTGTGACTGGAAAAGGTACCTGCATCTTCTGTTTTATCCATATGGTCCCATAGTAACAGATGCCTGAAACGGCTTAGGAAAGGTGTGACTCATGCTATCTGCTGGATTTTTCCTGGCATTTTTTCCCTTGATTTGTCAAAATATTGCACAAAAGAATGTTCATTTATAGGATTACAGACCAAAACCTACATTTAGAAATGCTGTCATAAATGCCTGCATGCAGTCTGGCTGTCTTTCCTGCCAAGGACTGTTAATGCTTAAATTAGCCACCTGATGGTCTGGTGCCTTGTTGTTCACAAATGTCAACTGCTCGTGAAAGAAATAACAGTTTTTTTTCCATCAATTCACAGAATAACATTCTGAGCGAGCTCATAAACCCCGCTAATTGCTGGCAAAAATTTGCATGTATTTTTCCTTTGGATTGTTTCATGCTCCATTGTTGGTGACATGGCAGCACATGGAGCTGCCACCAAGCCCGCAAATGGGACTCGGCAAACTTTGTCTCTTGGAAGGAAAGGGTGGCTCAGACAAGGAAAAGAAAACCCAAAACCTGATCTCAGTCTTGTTTCTTGTTTCTGGTTATAATCATATGTAATTATTGGGCAAGGAATTTAAATTGCAGCCTTTTCCTCTCTGCAGAGCTTATTCAGAAAGAAGGCACGATAATTTTCTGTGTTTTTCTGCCACTGAAGTATACTTACTGTTTTACATGATTTGGGATTTTTTGCTGTCTCTGTCTCCTCTTTGCCCTCTCCCCTCCAGCTCTGAGTTCTCTAAAATACAGAACCTATATCAAAGTTCACGTGGGTTTTAAGTATCTACCTATAAATTTGAAAAATATGTTTCTGATTTGAGAAACAGTATTTAAGAAATTTAATATTTTAAAAAACCTTTTTCTTGAGTTATCAAAACCACCCAAAACCAAGCTGTGACATGTTTCCTATAATGCAAACTAATTTCTAGAATCATGTTACCAAAAGAGCCATTTAATTTGTACGTTTCAGCAATTTTCAACTAATTCTCTACTGTAGTTTCTGGAACTGTTCCTCAGAATATATTTTATGTCAGATATATAACTACCCCCTGAAGCTCAGGCATCCTTCATCTGATGAAAATACAATTTTTAGAGCTGTCTACCACACTATTCTAAGAACTAATGAATCAGTTTGGGTAGCTACAAATACCTGGAATCCCCATAGCTCAGTAGAAATTTATTTGACAGTAGGCAAATGAAAATATTTTTGAACAAATAGAGGCTTTAATGGCAAGACTGAGAAAACAGAATGCCCAGCTGGAATATTGTCACTGTTGATGTGTTTGTATCAAGCACAAAGACAAGGTTTGACCCTGCAGATCTCCAATGGCAGAGCCTCCAGAGATGTTCTTTAAATCTCTGCCTCCTCCCAGCCTCTTCCAGGAAGACAGGTCAGGATATTCAAAATAAGAATGTTCTTAATACTGAGTGGTCTCATAAACCAGATTTTCAATTATGCAGAATATGGTGAGATTATGTGTAAAAATGAGTGATTGACATCCCTGGTTTAGTGGGCATTGGCCTTGCCAATGGCAGGGGATTGGTATGAGATCACCTTCAAGGTCCTTTCCAACCCAGCCATTCCATGATTCAATACCGATCGTGACTTTCATCGAGTGCTTGAGTGGTCAGGGTCAGGGTCAGGGTCAGGGTCATCTTAGGGGTAGGAAATGACAATAAACCTTGGAGAATTGTATTGTTTGCAGTGCGAATATATTTCCCAAAACATCTTCTCACAGGGGAGATAAGAGGAAAATTTTTTCTTACATTCTACCCTCTTAACATTATTAGTCTTTCAAAATTGACAGCAAATAAGAAAAGTAATCTTTCAGACTTTTCCTCTCAGAGCACCATCCCTCAGTTTGGTTTTGTCCTGCTCTTTTTGCAATGAGGTCACTGGAAAAGGGAAAACAACCCAAGAATGGCTGTTCCCAAGGTGTGTGATGTGCCTGGGACACACCATGACTATTGCTTCAATACAAGGATATTTGTTTTTGCTATCTGGCAGTGAAGGAGCATTTCAAGTGGTTATTTTAGTTATCCAAATGGAATTTCACCAACACAGGACATGGTTTTTAGAAAGGGGAGGGGATTGATCAGGCAAAGACTGCAATTAACTGTTCCTGAGTGTACCTGCATATGGGATAGTGAAGGATCGCGCTTCCAGGAGGTGACTGTAGGTGAGCCAGCATTTGAAAATGAAGACAAGGGCACAAAGAAATCTGATATTCACAGCAAGAACTTCAAACCTTGCATCTGGCACACAGTACTTACGTTTAATAGCTGGTGCTCTGAAAATCTGCTAAAAACTCATTAGGCTGGTTAAAATCAGGCAGTGATGAGCCTACCAGTTACTGTTTGCTTTGGACCATAATGGGATATGGCAGGTTCCTGATGAGACACAACCTAAAGAAAATGTTCAAATTTGGGTGTTTTGAACGCAGCAGGGCAGCAATGCTTGGCAATACTAATGATCCATCTCATAGGGTGCAGAAGAGCTGCACCAAAACACAACCAGCCTGAGTTTTGCAGCATGTCTAATCTCTTTGGGCTTTTGTCTTAAGCCATATTGATTCCCAAGCTCATTAAAGTTGTAACTGATGATAGTTAGCAGAAAGTCCTTATGCTATTGTTGAGAGGAACAAGAGTTTGCATATAAATTATATATAGAATTAGGATAAGAAGGCTTGACTAAGTTTAGCTACACTGATGTTTGTAAGAAATGTCTATACCTTTGTGTGGATTTGAGAAGAGATTCCCAAGACTTTCTGGAATAAGTTGTTTTCTTTTTCTTTTTTTTCCCTCTCTGTTCCTGCTCTGGATTGATTTGTGACTAAAGATGAGTTGACTAGAAGTCTTTTTTCATTTTCTGTTGTTGAGGTTTGCTTTTATGTAACCCAGCCCTACTTTCTACACCTAATTATGTACAATTTAAAAGTTGTATTAGAGAGGTGTGGTCTAAACGTGGGTTCACTGGTCCTTTGGTTTGAAGGAAGGATAGAAAAGTTTCTTGAAAAGTTTCTTGAAGAATTGGTAACTATTGTCCGTGGTTTTACAGAATTAAAAATACCCAGTCATCCTTCAGCTGGCTTGCAAAAATCCTTCTTTCTTCCCTGTGAGGGTGCTGGAACACCAACACAGGGTGTCCAGAGAAGCTGTGGCTGCCCCTGGATCCCTGGAAATGTCCAAGGCCAGGCTGGACACTGGGGTTTGGAGCAACCTGGGATAGCCTGGGACAACATCTTTAAGGTCCCTTCCAGCATCCTGTACAGGTCGTGCCTTCCACTTCTTCAGATGAGCTGCTGTACTCCAGCAAAGTGCTCTGTGAGAAACCAGCAATTTTGTTATGCATTAAGAATTAATAGGAAAAAACCTAAAAACTATTCAACATAGTGTTTCCATGGAGAATCTTTAGTTGTGATCTTTTGTTGTGCATTATTTATGTCTGTTTGCTAAGGTGCTGAATGAAATGGAAAAGCATTTAGCATTTTAACACTGCATTGAGCACAATCATGTAGGAGAGGATTCACATGTATTGAAATTACTCCTGTGCCACTTACTCACTTTAATTCAAACAGCTCGTGCTCATTGTTATATTGTGTGGATGAAAAGGTTTGGAAACAATACAAAATTCTCCTTTTCGATAGACCACGGGGCATTTCTTAGAAGATGAGCAGCTCTCTTACTTTGGGAGCCATGTCAGGGAAACTTCCACATCACCTCATGTTTCTTTCAGATTTTCTGAGGCAGTGTTGGGAAACAAGTTTCAAAGATGCTGTGTTCTTTGTGTCAGGGCAGAACATTATTTGATGTGGTTTAGAGTTATTATAGTCTTCTGCTGCTCTCTTCAATGAATAAAAGAAATAATAAAATATTTAGGCATAGATTAGCCTAAGAATATGGTTACTTTCAGTGGTGAAGTAGAAAGACAGTGAACAGAAATTGCTCCTCTGGGTACTGTGTACTTTGGTTTTCCAGCATTACTACATCAAAAGCTTTGTGAAGAGAAAAAGGAAATCTGCTGGGCACTATAGAGTTGAATGTCACAAGTGAAGTATTCCATATTTTGAAAATTTTTTTATAAAAGAACTACTGCAATTATGTCACTGATAAGCACATTTTTGGGACAACCAATTAAATAATTTGCACTGGTTAAAAATACTGTATGGCTTGTGGAAGACAGTTTATTTCTCCAAAATTATCCTTTGAAAAAGAAAAATTAAAAGGGATATGAATAAAATTACGCCAATTTTGTATCCAGTGTTTTTGACCAGAGTATGAACTTTTACAAGACCTGACTCTTTTATTAACTCCCAGCTGTATCACTGCTGTCTTCACTTCAGTCAGTTTATACAAGCTCCTCATTTTGTTTTGATAGTGTCAAAACTTTTCATCTTGATGTCCACAACGTTTCATTTTTGCTTCATAATTTTGATTATTTTGTCAAGATGAATAAACTGTGCTACATCTGTACTGTAAAAACATCCATTTTTTAAGGCAGCAAATGGGTGCTTATTGTACAGCCCAATATCCAGAAGTGGAAGGAAAATGAAATTACATTTGTTTCGGAACTTCCAATACTCTTCATGTTCCATAGGGGTGGCAATTTTTATTTCATTGTGGTCTTTAAATATATAAATATCTGTGTCATTGTGTATGAATATATATATGTATATATGTGTAGGTGTATATGTGTATGCGTATATGTGTATATATGTTTATGTGTGTATATATGTATATTTGTATGTGTGTATATATATGTGCATATATGTTTATCTGTATATATGTATAGACGTATATGTGTATATGTGTATATATGTATATATGTATATATGTGTATATGTATATGTGTATATGTGTATATATGTATATATGTGTATATGTATATATGTACATATGTATGTAGCTATACAAACCTAGTTTAAGAAACATTAGGAAACTTTAGGAGCCATTTCCTTCCGGATGTTCGTCATCCATACCTTCCGCACAGTGTTTTTAACCAATAATTCCCACCAGCATTGTCCCCAGAAAATATTCGGCAGGAACGGATGGAGTCCCCTGCCAGGAGAACCCTCCAGGGAGGTGTGAAATAGGAGCTAAATTCTGCTCAGCTGGAGCGGGATTTGGAGCAGGGTCTCCGTGGGGAATGGTTTGTCAGCAGGGTAGGCAGCAGCAGGAAAACGGACACTTTTTTCTCTGTTTCCTGAAATAAACAGAGCTCATCTGCATGATGAGCCTGACAAGTGAAAGGGTGAATGTCATCCTGCCCTGATGGGCGTTGACCATAAGCCTGAACATTTTTGGACCTCATTTTTTTTGCCAGTTCTGTAAGAGGAGCTCTGGGCACCCATAAGCTCAAGGATGTTGGATGTCAGCTCTTAATGTTTATATATTTAGATGCCTAAGGGTTCTTGAAAATATATTCTAGAGTTTTACACCAAAAATATCAAATCAAAGTTACTTCAGCAATGGCATTTTTGTTGTTTGTGTAGAGCTGTTCTTTGCAATAACTCAAATAGCTCATCTTGGGAAGGTACAGATACCAGACCTAAGGATAATGTTGTGCTGATATTTAAAAAGAATAACTGCTGGTCCCGGTGATTGCTGGCCTATTAGCCTGGTATTGATCCAGAGCAAAATAATGCAGTGGTTAATGGAAGGCTTGCTTAATAAAAATGTAAGGAATGTAATGTAATTAATGCCTAACAGCATTTGCTGAAGGAAAATAGATCCTACCAAGCTACCTTGGTATTGGTTTTGATGAGATTACAAGCTGATTGATAAAACAAAGATGTTGAAGTTGGTCATGCGCCTGGGAAAAAAATACCTGTAGCACAAAATACCTCAAGAACAGCAGCAAAACAACACAGGGCTGTAGATTAAAAATAAGGAAATAGTATATTTAAAATCAATTCTGGTTTAAAAGATTTTGGCACCACAGAGTAGCAAATTAAAACCTTTCTTAGCCTTAATTACAGAGCTGACTGAGCAATCTCGCTGCATGAATTTCTCCATTTTGCACTGAAGGATTGTCACCAGTCTGGTGGTAGTGGTGTGCTTGTGGGGTCAGGTGTGCCACTGTTCCAAAAAATACATTCAGGAATTGTGGACCCTGCAGCTTTACTAAATAAGGGCATCAAAACTTCTTTCAGCAAAAATTTCCACTCACTGTAATATGGAAAAATATGCGACTCTTGTCACATTTCTGTCCTAATAGAAATAAAGTGGGAATTTCTAGCTAAAGAGATGTTATAAAATTCCATACATAAACAGAAAGGCAAGTAAATTTTGGCTGCTGTAGTGCTGTCTTTAAGATGGGGAAATCTTTATCAAACTAAGGAATCACCAACTGTCAAGAAAGAGCAATATATACCTTACCGGTATAGATATTATTTGAGAAGCCTCAAGACAGGAATGACAGTAAGTGGATTTTTGGAGGGTGAGAAAGAAAGGAAGATAGACAGAACAAGCCCCATAGCCAAGTTAAGCAAGATGAATTCCCGGTTTTATTTTTAGTAAGATAAAGCAGTTGTAGAGAACAGAGCAATATGCTATAAATGAAGACTGCTGACACAGCATATGTTGTTAAAATCTGAGGAAGAATAATGAAATAGGACAGAGAACGCTTAAATTGTGTCAGCATTCCATAATGCAAATGAAAAGAAGCCATTACAGTTGATCTTTTTTGAGGAAGTGGTCTACATATATTCATTTGTTAAATCAAAAAGGAGATTAAATGCTTCAGTAAAAAATAATTTTAAAAAATCTGAGTTTTCTGTTTAATTTTTTTGTAAGTATCCTGATAAAACTACATTGAGAGTACTAGGAGCCATTAAATGGAGCTTTATTCTCAGATTTGTGTTTCATTACTATTATCTTGAGTTAAATTTTTGTGCAGAATTTATAGAAGTTCTTTTTGGTAAAGGGAAAAAGTAGCAGGTAAAGGGACGAGTGGAGAAACTGGCATTAGGAATATAAAGTTGACTTAGAATTTCTGTGCCAAATTCATTTTTGTTTTAAGGGCTGAATGTACTGAAATACATCTCTGAAAGAATCCTAGACAATAGTCTAAGTCTAGATTTTCAGCACACCTAAAATTGCTTCCATTCTCTGCTGCTACCTTTGTGAGCACATAAAACTGGGCAGAGTTCCCTCGCTGTGGTTAAATAATAAGAGGTATAAATCAGTGGTGAGGTGTGTGCCCCTCTGTGCCGAGCTCATCCCCAGGACAGTCATGCTATTGTTACATCATTTTTTAATTACCTGATTGTTTAGTGTGTATTATTCAATCTTCAGGGTACTCACGATAATAAAACAAGAACATGAGTAACCCCCAGACTAAAATTTCTGGTATAGCTCAAGCAAATATGGTTCAATGCTCCTAAATAGCCATATGTTTACATAGTGGTTGTTTTTACAGAACTTTGTCATTTGATTCATGACCTGGGTTTAAGGTGAGGGAGAAATTTGAATATAATCTAAGGCAAGTTGTCGTTTGTGCTATGCTAGAAGTAGGAGAAATTTAGCTTTAAATCTTTCATTGGAAGCAGATTTCTGAGTTTCCAAATCTTCTCTCTTAATAGGAGATTCTTTTGAACATCCGAAACACGAAGGACCTCCTCATAAACGAGCTTCAGGCTCAATTAACTTCATCTCCAACTGGTATTGAACAAATATTTCATTGAAAGCAAAAGCATTTTTCAGTTTTTTGACAGTTTTCCTTAAAGTAAAATAAACAAGCCTGGTGTAATTCCCCATCAGCGTGACTTAAGCAGGAACAGCCTCTCATCCTGCCTGGGCCTGGGATCCCTGCAGTCCCCTGACCCCAGCTGGCTGGCTGAACAAAAGGAAGCCTTAATTAAATGATTACATAAATTCCCTTTGGAGAAGCTGAATAAAATTCATTGCATGTAGGATTTCCAGCTCTGAGCAGATGTGAAAGAAATTCTGGAAGCCTCGTGAACTGGCAGAGAAATCCCAAATCTAAGCTATTGAAAAATGATGGGTTGAGAGATGATTATTTTTGAAAGAATTGCATCCCCTTTTGAGGCGCTCTTGTTTTTTCTCGACCTCTCTCGTGTCTGGGAGGTTTGTTTGGATTTGATTAAATACTTTGTGCTTATGACTGGCAGCGTGGTTGGTGCCAAAGAGGGGAGATGTAGGTTTGCTGCACATTGTACAAAGTTGTCAGAAGAGAAGCAGGGAAGCAGGGAAACATCTGTTTCTCTGACATGAAAAGGGGCTGGTGAACAGCAAATATTACATGTAGAGCTTGTTGGCTTTGTACAGCCAAAATATTTTGCAGGGATCTGTCAGTTTGATGTTTTGGGTGAAGAGGAGAAGAAGGACTTCCCAAAATACTGTGTAAGCACTGTGCTGAAATCATCTAAAATCATCTAAAATGTCTGTGTTTGAGTGTTCTGAATCAGCAGCGGCGAGAGATGGAGGGCAGAACCTTGGGCAGGAGCTGTGGTGGGCTTTGTACTCCTCAAATACCACCCTAAATATCAATGTTGAAAGTAAGGTGCATAGCTGTAACTTTGAAAATAATATTTCAACCTGCCAGGTCTGGGCAGCCATTGAAGACACTTAATTTTTCACAATTTAGACCAACCATAGGTTTTGAAATACTAAAATGCTACAGTAAAGTATTGGCACAGCCTTGCATGGTTTAATCACCTGTTTGTGTTTGTGGTTTCTGTCTAACAATAACTATTAAATAATGCATTTAGGAGGTTGTTGTTAACTGTGGTATCCCATGGCTTATCATGATGGAAAAGTCACTTCTCCCATTTCAGGATGGAGCTCTAGAGCTCAAACTCAACCTGCTGAGTCCTCATCGCATCCCACAGAAACATTCCAGAGATGCCGTGCATGGGGAGCAGCAGTGTTACATCACATTTAACTGCCAAACAGCTGGGATTTTACCAGATCTGGTCTGGGAATAATGCTGAGAGTACAAAACCCAATGTGGTTCTTTAATAACATTCTCCAGGTTCTCCTGAGCCTTCTTAGTGCCACCACACAGGAAGCAGAATTGCTCACTGACCAATACAATTATTTTTCTGGAGTTGGACATGTTGCTAGTGCTAATCCATTAGGGTCTCCTTGTACTGCTGGCAGGTCTTTATTTATCCATGGGACTGAAAGTATTTTACATCCCTCTGGAAAAATACCTTTCTAGAGAGAAGTGAACAGTCCTTTGAAAAGATGAGGAAAACTCCTGCTTTTTCCTCTTTTATAAGGACTTTTTAGTGGAAGTAAGATGTTATGAAAGTACTGGCTCTGGCTCTTGTTTTATGCTGAATAATAATGATGATGATAATGATAAAAATAGATCAAATCAGACTATTTGCATATGGTTCCTCCAGCAGCAGTTTCTGTTGTTTCTTTCATTGCTGTCACTTAGAATCTACCCATGTGCAGAGTGAGCTGTGCTGGGAGCTGATCTGTGTGCAGACTGCTCTTCCATCAGTGGGGATAATTCTGGATACTGGGAGCTGATCTGTGTGCAGACTGTGCTTTTCCATCAGTGGGGATAATTCTGGATATTGGGAGCTGATCTGTGTGCAGACTGTGCTCTTCCATCAGTGGGGATAATTCTGGATATTGGGAGCTGATCTGTGTGCAGACTGTGCTCTTCCATTGGTGGGGATAATTCTGGATATTGGGAGCTGATCTGTGTGCAGACTGTGCTCTTCTGTCAGTGGGGATAATTCTGGATATTGGGAGCTGATCTGTGTGCAGACTGTGCTCTTCCATCAGTGGGGATAATTCTGGATATTGGGAGCTGATCTGTGTGCAGATTGTGTTCTTCCATCAGTGGGGATAATTCTGGATATTGGGAGCTGATCTGTGTGCAGACTGTGCTCTTCCATTGGTGGGGATAATTCTGGATATTGGGAGCTGATGTATGTGCAGACTGTTCTTTTCCATGGGTGGGGATAATTCTGGATATTGGGAGATGATCTGTGTGCAGACTGTTCTTTTCTATGGGTGGGGATAATTCTGGATATTGGGAGCTGATCTGTGTGCAGACTGTGCTCTTCCATCAGTGGGGATAATTTTGACACGCTCCAGCTTTCTGTGCAGTCTTGGATCCCACAAGTGCCAGCGCTGGCACGGAGTTGGAGGGCAGCCGGGCCTGGGTTACAGAGGGAGAGCAGGAGCAGATATTTTAAACTGCAATCCCAGAGTATTTTCTGAGTCCTGTGTGCCTTGAATGGCAGCAATTTAGCAATTTGTTGGGTACGTTGTTGTTTCAGAGAAAAATACTGGATAATACTGTCCAGTGACTCAGACAGAATCTCTTCCTGTTTATTTCAGTCCTTCACCTTTGCCATGGAGTTGTCTTTCACTTTCTGCAGTACAGCAAATTTTCAACCAATTTTCACCTCTGGGCTAGAGAATAGTTCTGGGTGAGGAGGTTCACACTGGTTTAAATGCTGTCTCACTGTTTAAATAACTTTTTTTTTTTTTTTTTTTTTGGAAAGCTGTGAGAATGCAACTACCCAAAAATAAATAGAAAAATAAGGGGGAAAAAATGAAAAAAATGTTTGATATTAGGAAATAACTTTCTAATGAACTCTTATAATGAGCTATTTCAAATAGATATTATCCAATAATAAATAAAATTGAGTGAAATCAAAGCTTAATTGGATCAGGTATCCATTAACAATAAATAAGTTTAAGGATTCAGAAGCATAAAAACTTCTTAAGATGGAGAATCCAAGAGCCCAACCAATTCAATAAAGTCTGTTGGAAAGTGGCCAGTAGGGAAAGATAAAGCATCAAGGGCACAAGGAGACTTATCCAACCTTGGGATTCTTCACAAGTTTTAACTGGTGAGTTAAGGATCAAGAAAAACCACTTGTTAGCTGGGATTTTTATCTGCACCATCATAACTGGTTGGCAAAGACAAACTTTGCCCTGACCTCTTTCTGGACCTGTTGACTTCCATCAAATCCTCAACACTGTTGAAAAATCATTATTTGAAATGGTAGTTTTACAAGATTCTTTCTGTGTAAATTTATCCTCTCTGGTTTGTATGAAATACATGAAATAATTATTTTTTACCATCATCATATGATTCATTATTTTCCACAGTCTGGTTTTGTTTCTGTTTCTTTATTGGTCTGAAAAACTTTGCTCTACTTGTGTTTAGAAACTTCTGTAAGGTGTATATTTTTATTCATTTATTTATTTTATTTTTCCATAGTTCTGCCTTACATCTTTCTTGGGGTGAGTTGCCTGAGATTGCATGGAAAACTCCAGACATGCACCGTGACTTTACACAATGATGATGGTTTTGAGACATTTTCATAGCTCTCTCTTTGCCTCTTTGAGTGCTGCTGAGCATTAAGCTGACACCTTCAGGGAACAGTCTGACGTGACACCAGATGTCTCGTGTGCGTGGCAATTCTTATCTCGGCTTTCTTACTGCTCTGGGTGCGGTTATTTTTGCTCGTGTGCTGCCGTTGAGATGGATCTGCCATTTTATCACCAGACTGTGTTGTCTGTGCCTTTTCAATCAAACTGCTCTGCAAACCGTCCAACTTCCCACGTGATTGACTTAAATGTTGAATATCACGGCTCTGAGCCCTGATCCTTGAAATAACCTACATCTGTTAAGGTTTGCTTTTCTGTTGTTGGTGGGATTTGTGGAAGCAGGTAGAGAGGTCAGGCAGACAGGCTCCAAGATGGCGAAGAAGAAGGTTTTATTTACAAGAAGTTCTTTTTATACACAGTAATAAACAATTGTCTATTGGCCAAAGACAATCCACCCCCAAAGACCTATTGGTTATGGCTTGTACACCTCTAACACAAAACACAGAGATTAAGAAAGTACAGTTTATCTGTATTCTCCATGAGAGAGAAAGGAAAATCCTAAAACAATGTAACTACAATCTCTTATGGGGTGGAGGGGAGGAAAAAGTAATTCTGCCATATCCTTTTAATCTTTTAGAGACTCTCTAATTCACATTATTACCTTCTCTCTTATGTCATGATGGTACAGTTATTTTAAGATATTTAGGTAAGGGACACTAGTAAAAAAGGTTATCATGTAGATATAACCCATATTAGTTATTCTTTTCCAGAACTTTCTTGGCTTCTTAATAGGCATACATCAACTTGAGAGACACTGAAATGCTATTTTAACTATTTCTCTGTGTATCTTATTAATTAACTTATTTAATACATCTCTTAGTTCTTTTTTTGATACAATTTCCATGTGTTTCTACAATTGGAAGTCTCATTTTGTCTCGATACCACCTTCTGTTTTACACAGATAGTACTAAAACACAAATTGTTGTAATATTGCTGTGACTGCATAGGGATGTGAGTATGATCTGTCACATGTAGGTCGTTCATTAGTCCTCAAAAAAATAAAAGAAATGGAGAACAATACTTTAATTTTTTATCATGTGTTGCATTGATTTTACTTTAGGGGATGTTTGGATTGTAGTTATTTGTTTACATGAAGAGATTAAAAAAAACTAACAGGTTCCCTTAGCAATTTTTTTTAATCTGGATTTTTACTGAGCTCACATTTTGAAAATGACTTGCCTCTGAAGAATTGTTCTATATAAATTTAGCCTTCATGATTAAATTTAGAATATAGTGAAACAGAATTTTAACTCATTTAGAAACTCTCAATCCATCTCTAAATGAGGTTTCCCATAATCAACTTATATGGGGGGAAAGAAAATTGAGAAAATTCAATATTTAACAGTTAAAATGTGACATTGTGCAGACCCCAAGACACCAGGAAGAAGAAAGCCCTGCTAAGCATTCCTTGAAAGAACATTTCCCGTTGCTGTCTAGAAGCCAATTTTCCATACTCGTTTTCACCAATGGAGTAGCGCTCTCTTTTTTGAACAGCAAAATTGGATGTTTTCTGAAGAAAGTTACTCAGTTTAAGCTAAAAAAAGATATTTTGATACATGGTCTGTCTCAAACAAATTCCCAGCAGTGAGAAACTGCAAATGAGTGTCAAATGATGATTCTCTGTCACTGGAATGTGTTCGGAACCAGCAGCTCTCACAACACAAAGCTGTCTGGAGTGTTGTTACGTAGTTCCAGTGTGTTTTGTTGAGTTGTTCCTGGGCAGGTGTGAGAATTAATAGCCTGCACCTCTCTTCAAAAACTCTAATCTTTCTCTCTTCTTCCCTCTTATTTTTTTCCCCATTGTAAGTTCTGCCATAAAGCTGAAAAAAAGAAGGAAAAGAAAAAGGGGACAAAAAAAAGAGATTTGGTATAATTAATGTTTCTAACCTTCTGAATGATTAATATTTTGGTGACGACTTAGTGTGAATAAGATTATTCAGTTCTTCTGATTATAAGGCTTAATAATGCACTCAAGGTTAAATAACACTTATATAGCACCTTTCAGTGGGGGAGTGCAAATGTTCTGTACACATAATTAATTGTGAAGTAGGAGACAACTATTGGAACCATGGAAGTAATATTAAGGAAAAGCAAAAGTTTGAAAAACCAGTATTTTTCCCCTGCATTCAGCCTGTGAGTAGAACCAAGCAATTCTGAGTTTCAGGCCCAGTCTGAATCACTGGGCACAAATAATATATTGAAAACCAGCCGCACCACATTAGAAAAAGAGAAATAATTTCCTCTGCACTCAAAGTTCTCTCCTTTTAACTTCAAGTGAGTAAATGTGAGCAAAACGTTGGGGGAGGCAGATATTTGTATCCAAATGTCACTTTAGTGTACAGTGCTGAGGTGTGGGTGATGGACACAAACAGAACGAGCAGAACAACACATTTAAGTGCAACAGGAGGTGAAGTTACCTCTCAGATAGCATTATTTTATCCTGCTGCCTTCAGAACTTTATTAGAAAGTAGGATTTTAATTAGTCAAAATAGAAAAAAAATGTAGATGTACACATAATGGCTTCCATGATCCTTCCCAAAAGCAAAAATAATCTGAGTTACAAAGTATTTGTAATCAGTTCACTTCTTTAGTAGATGTGGAGGGAAGAGGTGGGCCCAGAGCAGAGGATATTTACCACTTAGAAGAAGAGATATGGCCTTGCCCAAAATGATGAAAAATGAAGTTCTAATGGTTTTGGTTTTTTTTTTTTTTTNTTTTTTTTTTTTTTTTTTTTTTTTTGTTTGGGGTTGGGGTTTTTTGGTTGGGGTTTTGTGGTTTTTTTTTTTTGGTTTTTTTTTTTTTGTTTTTTTTTTTGTTTTTTTTTGGTTGTTTTTGTTTTTTTTTTTCTTTCTGATCGTCAATGCCACCAGATGCCATCTTTTCCTGTTCTCTGTTCAGAGCAAGGTGTGAGGTGATCGGGGGATCCAGCAGGCTCGGAGGGTTTCACGCTGGCCTGGCCTGGCCCTCACCTCCAGGGCAAGGGAGGGTTTTCTGCGCTCCTCAGTCACTGAGACACAGAGCACATTCAGCTCTGGCAATTCCAAATGAGTGCAAATTAAGGTAAATTAGAAAATCATGAACTATTTAATATTCTTATTTCCACATTATTTATTCAGAAGAAATTTCAATTAACAGTGCACTGGACTCACAAGGCAATTAACTCCCTCCCTGTCACGCATCCCTCTGCAGATGCACTGACATGCTCTGGGAACAAAGGATTTGGTCTTTGGGGAAAATAATTTGCTGGATCGTATTTCCTCATTTGCTTATCACTGTGTTAACATTTGAGGGAAAACAATGAGTTACCTTGCTGCTGTCTGTGAAGACATAGATCAGAAAGGCTGCGTTTACGTCTACATCCACTTCAGAATTTTTTTTGCATCGCTAATGTTCAGAGCATCCAGCATGCTTGTCTCCTCTTCCTTCCAGTCTGCTTTGCCCTTGTCTCCCCGGGAAATGGCAGCTGAGTACACAGCCTGTGAATTCTACATTTAGTTTGGTGCCTGATGGAGATACAAAACACAGATGATGGCTCCTCTCAAAGAGTACAAGCACAGCTAGCTCAACTCTCAAGCATTTCATTGACAGGAAAATGCGTCCTTTCTCATTTCCATGGGGTTCAGGAGTCACTTGTGGGATGGTGAATGCCTCTGTGCAAGATGGTTTGTTTTCTACACAGCTCTAATAAATGCTGTAATGCTGAAGTAAATGCACACTTTAATTATTCTAAAACATAATTTATACATTAGTTTCCATAGTAACTTGTCATTGCTATGACATGGTTGGAGCTAGTGACATTTGTGAGTCAATTAAGCAATGATTTGCAATGTAATGTTTTATTTCTCAAGTAATTTTTTTTTTTTTCCCTTCATGGCCAACTACATTTCTATTGAGATCTTTCTACATTCCACAGCTATATGCTGCATGGAAAATTAGTCAATGAGGTAACTGTGTTTTAAGCCTTAAAGAAGTGCAATTGAAATCTGTTTCTGCAGAAGGCTGTATTTTCAAAAATACACTACTTTGACACATGGGAATATTGTTTCTTCAGGGCTTGCTCCACTATTAAATAAAGATTTAAGTGTTTGGCTCTGAAGGAATCATCACTTTCAACCAGGGACAATTCACTGTGCCAATAAAAAGGTTGTGTACCATTTAGAAAGGACCAGAAAACAATGTTCTTGGCTCTAATTAGTTTTCTTGATATATAAGGTAATATATTTCTCAGAAGGATATAAATGATACTAACACTTTTATTTTGACATAATAAGCCTTCTAAAGAATTACTGAGTTTAAATGAAAAATACATACAGTACTACAACTCCTGTTTTCCACTGTTACTCCCACAGCCATAGCTGCATATATCTGTACCTGGAGGAATCTCAAGGATTAAAGTATGTGGTGGTGTGGTTGCAAACTGATTTTTTAATGGGCATCTCTAGCAGGTTGTGGCCATCTGCAGCAGCAGAATGTGTTGGAGAAGAGCTAGGTCATCCCACAGTGAGTTTGTTGGTGTGGAATAGTGACACACAAATTTTGTCTCAATTATCCAGAGTTCAAATCTTCCAGATCAGATGTCGGGAAGAAGAAATTCTTTACTTTGAGGGTGGTGAGGCCCTGGCACAGGTGGCTCAGTGAAGTTGTGGCTGATCTTGAAGGTGTTCAAGACCAGGTTGGATGGGCTTGGAGCAACCTGGGATGGTGGAAGGAGTCCCTGCCTGTGGCAGGGTGGAATGAGATGATCTTTAAGGTCCCTTCCAACCCAAACCATTCTGTGGTGTTGGCTATAGAATCTGATGGCTGCAAACCCGCAATTATCCAGGAACAGATTGAGAAAGGCACCGCAGGTGGATGGGGTTAGAATGCCAAAAACCCATGATTTGATGTAGAAAAGGTTTCTTGCTTCTAGATTCATCAGATTTTCTTGTAGTACATGGGATAAAAACTGGGATATATTGAAACAGTTTCTTTCTTTTGGCTTTTTTTATAATGTCAGTTTTCAGAGTGTAGGTGAGTAGTTATGCAGAGGAAATGATTTTCATGATTGGAAACACAACTTTACAGAGATAGCAGCCATAATTAATACAGATTAATACTGATCACAGCCACACCTCTGCACGGGATCCAGCACTCTCCAGTTGGCAGGAAGAGCTCCAGGAGTGGTGCCTGTTGTTGGGAAGGCTGAGCCAGGTGAAGAGGGTATCAAACTAGGGGAAACTTCAGAGCAGCTCATCGTAAATTAATCCCTGAGTCAGAGCAGAAGGTACAGCAGGTTAGCAGGAAACTCCTGGCCTCCTCTCCTGCTGGCCTCAGAAATGTTCATTGTCCATCACATCTATTGTTCTCATCCTCATCTGGTGGCAGAGGCATCAGAAATGGGTTTGTTCTATGAGGTCAGTTGAAATGCCGATGGAGAAATAAATTGAAATTGCGTTTTGGAGGGAATATTCTCAGACACTTGAATAAGGCTTGGCTTTTTCATTCTTTCCATCCATCTCCCCAGTCACAAGAAATAACTGGCCAATGGAAATTATAGAGGCTGATGGACTTGCACCATCTTGAAATTCATCTGCATTTTTATATTTACCCATTCTGAGTGTTTCCAGCTACTGATGAAGACAGTAAAAGGTGGTGCATAGCATTACAAAAATCTGCTCCGAATAACAATTGGGGTTGGGAGGGATAAAATATGTGAATAAAATTGAAAAACAATAAAAGTCACACCAGTGAAGTTTCTCTAATATCCAACATGCTTTATTTTAGTAAAATTTCTTAATAGTTTTACTTCCCACAATGATCTACACATACATATATTACAATTATTGCTGTACTAAAAAGATCATAAAAATTGTTTAAAAAAGGCAAAATATGGAAGCCAACTGAAGACTGGCTGTAAATTGGAGACTGTGGGAACAGCAAGGGCAGATTTGGGATGAAGATTCAGAAGTTTATCTGTCACCATTGTAGTGGAATGTCTCAGTTTATCTGTAAAATGAGGACAGTAGGAGGTCACTTGGATGGGTTGGTCAGAGCATGGTCACGCCCATAAACTGCCAGAGTTCAGGGAGTTACTGCTCGTCAAAGGAGCAGCAAAAACTGTGTGAATATTCCATCATTTTTGAGAGTAAAATGTGAAAGCTTAACCCATGTTCATTATCCTGGGGCAATGAAGCGTGTTTTGCATACCCCCAGATATTCACACCCACACGGAGTGAGTGACCGTGATGTGACAGATAAACTATAGTGTGACTGTCATCACATGAACATGACCAGTGACTCGTGCACGGAACCTGCTTTGAGTCCGTGTTTTCCAAATATCCAGGAGTGTTTGGATGTTCCCATGCCAGAGGAGAACAGGTTTCACACACAGGGTTTTGTGTGCAGTGTTAGTGACGCTGCTGTTAAAATTGCCGTTGTTTGTCTAAGTGACTGAAGCGTTGTCAGCATGGCCATGTGCTTGAGATGTATTATTTCTTCACTCTGCTTTTGTTAATGGTGATCCTAGAGGAATCTGAAGACTTTTGGCAGTCCTACAGAAATGTTTTGGTTAACTGGTGCAGAGTGTATTTTTCCGTACCTTTGGACAGTAAATTCATATCTGTGGGCCAGAAGTTTGTGTGGAATGTGTTTGAAGTACTCGGAGAAAAGTTGACTTTCTCCAAACTAATCCAAGTCCCTCATTACATCAGGAGATTACCTGTGGGATCTCATCCACCCTTCACAGTGGCTAACTGAAGGTGAAGGCTCTTGAAAATTTCTGGAAAGTTCTTTTTTTATAGGAAGGTGTGCCAGGCTTTGCATTTCTGTGTATCCAAAACGTGCCTAAACCAGAGGAATTTGGAATAAACGCTTACCCAAGCTTGGCAGATCTAGTGCACAAGTAAGACACAGTGATAATTTAAACTTCATGGCTGTTTGTGTTAACTTAGTGTTTTAGGTACAAGAACTCATAGGGTTCTTGCTGTCCCGTTCAGCTGCCATGGCTTAACACTC
>VZTX01011993.1:0-26001 GCA_013400915.1 Pardalotus punctatus
CTGTGGCCGCTTTATCGCCGCTTGTCGCCGCCGGGCCGCCGCCGGGCCCCCGCCGCCATCACTTCCGCCTGCCGCCGCCCTCACGTGGCGTTCCCCGCGGGAACGGCGGCGCCGCACGATGGTTCCGGGGCGCGGGGCGGCCGGCACAGAAGTATTCCTGAAATCATCAGGATTGGAAGGGACCTCCAAGATCATCCAGTCCAACCACCAACCTAACACTGCCCGTGTAAGCCCTCAATCCACTAAACCACATCACCCAGCGCCAGATCCAGAAGCCCCTTGAACACCTCCAGGGATGGTGACTCCATCACCTCCCTGGGCAACCTGTTCAATGTGTGACAACGCTGACAGTGAAAAAAATGTTTCTAGTATCTAGTCTGAATGTCACCTCTCTAATCTCAAGGCCATTTCCTCGAGTCCTCTCACTGCAGGCATGGCAGAATGCCCCGGCCCCACCTCACCATGCCCTCCTTTCAGGCAGGTGTAGAGAGCCATGGGGTCTCCCTGAGCCTCCTGTCCAGGCTAAACAAACCCACCTCCCTCAGCCACTCCTCATAAAACATATTTTCTAAACCTTTCAGGAGCCTTGTTACCCTTCTCTGGACAAGCTTTAGTA
Source organism: Pardalotus punctatus (assembly GCA_013400915.1). Classification (NCBI taxonomy): domain Eukaryota; kingdom Metazoa; phylum Chordata; class Aves; order Passeriformes; family Pardalotidae; genus Pardalotus; species Pardalotus punctatus. The sequence goes on from VZTX01011993.1 coordinate 617, forward strand.
TCAACATGTCCTTTTTTAAAGAAAGGTTAGGCTGACAGGCCTGTAGTTCCCCAGTCTTGGCCCCATTGGAATGGATTAGAAGCAATGATTAGTACCACTCTAAATGAGGTGTGTGAGCAGCGTATAATCCAGTTTTTACACATCTGAACACAGAGTTATATAAATCTTCATTCATTTTACAGACAAATGTTTCTCTGAGAAACGACACTAAAATCCAGCAATGTTCCCCTTTTATCATGTGGTTGTTAATTATTCTTATTCAAGAGCTGTGTTCACCTTCTTGCAGAGAGCAGCTAAACTTGGTGAGAAGCAGCATTTCCAGTCGTGGTCCCTAAAACCTGGCAGATTAAGCAGTCTACGGGATTTCCCTACTTGTATGGGAACCCCAAACTCACCTGATGCTGTCAGGGCTGGATCCAGCCTTTCCCTGGCACAGCAGCCACTGCTAAGAATTTGGGCCCAGCTTGGGAAACAGCTCAGGCTCATCTCAGCTCCTCTGACACCCTTCACAGATGAAGAGCAGGCTTCATGACCCAACCCATTTATTCCCTCTCCCCGTTTTCATACCTTGCATCTTGTAGCCATTCCTGTGCCGGAGAGGAGCCTACAAGAAAAATGGAGAGGGACTGTTTACCAGAGCAGGCAGTGACAGGACGAGGGGAATGGCTTCCGACTGAAAGAGAGCAGGTTTAGATTAGATATAAGGAAGAAATTCTTTACTGTGAAGATGTTGAGGGACTGGAACAGGTTGCCCAGAGAAGATGTGGGTGCCCCTAAGGTGGAAGTGCTCATGGCCAGGTTGGGTGGGGCTCCGAGCAGCCTGGTCCGGTGGAGGTTCCCCTGCCCATGGTAGGGGGACTGGAACTAGGATGATCTTTAAGGGCCCTTCCAACCAAAACCATTCTCTGGTTCCATGATTTTTAGTCTAAACTGCTAAGTAGCAAAACTGTACGTGGCCAAAAGCTGCTCTGTTTCCCCTCTCCTTCCCCAGCCCCCACTTGGTGGCTGTAATTTCATAATCCTTTAAATACAGTAGACTTTTCAATTGTGCTAAACTCTCCTTCCTAATACAATAGGTTGTGTAATACTAGCAGTGCATCAGACATCTCAGGAAAGGAGCTTGAGTTACTATGGAAACACAAAACACCTTTATTTAAAATCCAGGGAAAATTGCCAGCAGGCTATAATGAGCGTACATCAGGTTTCAGCCTTAGCCAAACAATTTGTCTATTTAATGACTGTATCTGCAATGAAAGTGTTTTGAAGCGTGAAGGTGGCTCTGTGTCTTCCCCACCACCCACAGTCGTAGTCTACGATGGGCAGATTGACTGCTGAGTTGAAAAACATGCTGAATCTTTAGAAAAACACGGATCACATTTTGAGCTGAAGTAAACAATATGCAGTTTCAGAGACATCACTGCCTTTGGAAGAGTTTGGTGTAGGAAAAGAGAGCCTAATACACTAATTTTTTTAACACATTCAGAGAGGTCTGATACACAGGTAATAAATGTGCTTTTATTTAGGTGGCTGGAACAGCCTTTGGGACCTTCAAGCACAGTCTTGGAGCTTCCTCAAATCCAGGGATACCAAAAAAATAAACAGGAACTTGTGAGCCACAGGCTCATGGTGCTGCAAGAGGTAAAGATTACTTCTTCTAGAAAATGAGTCCATTCTTCACCTAGAAGACAATAAGCATTGATTCAGTAAGCAAAACTTCTGGATTAATTATTAGGAAGAGTACTGAAAGTTTCCATCTTAGCATTTAGATTTTTTTCAGTTTTTAAAAATTTGTTTCTTTGTCAGCACACCAGTATCAGAAGCAATACTGTTAAATTACAGTTTGGAAAGACAAGTAAAAATGTATACAAAAGTTGATTTTAAGGAAAATATTAAATGACTGCCATGACCATAACTGCTTTTCAGTTTGTTAATCTTCCGGAAGGGCTGAAGATGTGTTTCGTCTTCAAGAGAGCTCACACTGGATTATGGGTGGAGTCTGAGCTTTAGTGGCCGGCAGGCTGCTCTGCCAGCTCTGTCCTTACTGGACCAACCCTCTCCAAGTTAATGGAGCTGGGCTCTTTCATCTAGTTCGCTTTTTGAAAATAACATACACCGTGCTTTAATAACAAGATTTGTTTGAGGGCTGTAACTATGCATGGCCTCTCTAAACTAAAGCTTGCACTTTGCTATCACTGTGCTGTGTTGAATTAGGGTTTTTAGTTTTGTAGTTGCTCTCATATTTGTCTCCATTATCAATACTCACACACCGCGTGCCCCCAAGAGCTGCTGGCAGTGCCTTTAATCATTCAAAGGCTCTGCCTTTGAGGCTCTGGGGAGGGGGAAGCCCTGGTCCCACCCTGGCCACAGAGGGGTGACCCGTGGGATGCATCCCCCTGGGTCACGGGGGCACAGGCTGAGCCAGGCTTTTGGGAGCAAGAATCAAGGTTGTGCATCTCTAGGCGTTGGTCAGGGGAGCTGCTCCAGGAGTCCATCTTTCCTGCTCAGTCATCTTATAAAAATAGCTTATAAAGAGCTTTATATTTCCAGGCACTGTACATGCAGAGTGAGCTCCTGCATTTCCTTTCCTGGTGCAGGAGCCTTCCCAAAGCCTCACGGTCTCTGTAGCCAGCAGCACACTAAGCTGTGCCTCTGCTCCTGCTTACTGTGCTGCACTGATTCACGTGTGAATACGAGTATTTGAAAAGCTCTTCTCTGCACAGCACCTCCGTGCTCTGTGGTGATTACACTGGACTCCGCTGTGCTGAGTCAAACACTTGGTGTAGGGCTGCTTCGTGCACTGCAGCTGAATGAGCCTGCACTGTCTCAGGGTGGATTTTCCTCAGGGCAGGTAGGGATAGATGCTATTTACCATAATTTAAATCATCCACATTATGATTATTTTTTACTAATGCAAATTTCCATCTTTTTATGTCAGTTCAGCGTATTCACATTCAGAACTTGCCTGCTTCCCTTTGTTTTCCCAGCTGAGAAAATCTTTTCATTATCAACAATGATCTAAAAGAAAAATTTGAGGGGATTATGTAAATAAATGATTGAATTAGCACTTCTGCACTTATTGCCAACATGAAAGTGATGTGACATTTGCACAGAACAAAAACAAAGTAAATGCAGATTCTTTTTTTGTCTATTCCCTATGTCCAGTTAAAAATTTAAAGTGATGGCAGCACTTGTCACAGCAGCTTTTACTTAACAGAGAAACATGGGAAGAGATTAATTACTATGTCAGCTGCTCTAGGCTAATGAGAAATTCACCTTTCAGCAGATTGATCATCATCATCTATCTGAATATGTTCTGTCACTGGTATTGCATCTCTTGAAATAAACAGCACAGCTTTGTCTCTTGAGTTTCTGTTAGGGGCCAAAACCCCAATGGCTTGGTTCAGATCTAGCTGCTATTCTGGTCTTAGGTCTTTGGTGTCTGGAAAATACAAAGAGAAATCAATGCCAGCAGGATGGGTGCAGAGTGTAAGGTTTACAATAAAAGCAAGCTCTCCAAATCTAGTTCATCTCAGAGAGCCATTACATTACAGTAATGCAATGTAATGGCTTGTGGCTTCCTTCCATAACCGAGGCATTATTTTGCAATCTGCTGTCAGGAGTTATGTAAAGCCTTTCACGGCAGAAATGCATGCATATGAAAAGGGCAAGCTGGGCAAACTGTTTACCTCTGTATTTCTATATTTGTATTGATATTTATGATATGAAGCAAGTGGAGGGAAGTGCTGAAAGAGCTGTGCATTTATTTTATCTTTCTGTCTCAGTGAACCCACTCTTGGCTTTTCTGCAGGCTGTAAGAGTCCAAGGTCCCTCTCTGCTAATGCAAGGTCAGTTGGTGCTCGCACACACTGCAGCAGCTGAGTCCCCACATCACATACGTGGGGAGCATGCCACGTTCTGTGTATGGATTCAATTAGTAACATATGTCATGCTCTAATCAGCAACTCCTGCTGCCTGTCCCTTCCTTCAGCAGAGGAGATATGCTGCAAATACAAGGAACAGCAGCTTGTAGGTGAGATGGGGGCTTCGGCTCTTTACCTACCATCTGTAAGTCCACAACTCTGACTTCATCCCTTGCAGCATGAAGAACAGCTTCTGCATTTGTTTGTTTAATCCAAAACTTATAAATAGCCTCTGCCAGCCCTGACCCAGCAAGACCTCAGATGCCCTGCATGTATTGCTCGTGGGAGAGACAAGGTCAGTGCTGCTCCACACACTTTGTCTGCTGCTCCTTCTTCTTCTACCCCAGAGAGCTTTTGCCAGAGACACAGAGGCAAACATGCCCAAAAAGGAACCACAGTTTCTTCCTCATACAGAGTAATCGACTAGGATTACTCTAATAAATTCCTGCTCCCTGTTTTATATTCAAAGGGATCAGCACAAGAAGTAAAGTCATTATGAATCCAGAATGTGCTCTACCCAGTGCCAGCCATTTCATTCCAATCTTTGTTGCAGCTTGCATGGAAACAGCACAGCCAGGGAGAGACAGGTTAAAGGCAAGGTAAGATTATGTTTATGATACAGCTCCAGGCATTTTTGTGGCAAAGTTTATCACTGCTTTCCTCAAATTTGTTGCTAAGTGAAGGAGCTTTCAATAACCTTAACAAGAAAAATGGGAACCCCCCCCATGCACTGGCTCCATTTTCTTCCCTTGCCTGCTATATTGGTCACTTGTCCAAAGCACATATCAAACTGGCCCTGGATGGCTGTGGGCCCCTCATTCACACTTCAGTGTGGATAGGAAATGAGGAGTGTTCGCTCAGCACCTTGCTGGCCTGGGTCAGCGACAGCAATGCAGTTACACTGCAGATGGCTGCTTTAATTAGGAGATCTTTACTTTGCCAGGAGACGACCTGGGCAAGGCAAAATTAAAGCTTGGAGGCAATGAATTGCATTTTGCTCTTTTATCCTTTTTTCAGTTAGCATTTTCAACCTTTGTCAGATCTTGTCTTACCCATTGCATTTAATTCTACTTCCACTGGTCTCTGCAGTGCAACATTAACAATATTCTTTTTCTTTTACATACATATCCTTAATGATTGAAAGACCAGGGATCTTTGTGTTCTTCTTTATCCAGGAGACCATTCACTGCCATTGCTTGTCCTTAGCAACCACAGTATCACACAAAGTGTTTCTTATAAAGAGAATTCCGATACTTCCATGTACATAGACCCGTACAGAGAAGGTAAGCTGCATTCAAAGACAGCATCATGCAAGGTGAGTCAGATACTACAGATGACCACAAATATTGACACTATGACAACATTTTGTATTCTAAGCTTGCACACCATGGTAATGTACACGCTGACCAGGATCAACCCTTTGTCTGCTGCCCTTAACCATTATGGATCGCAGATTCACAGGCAGTTAAAATGTGCACAAACACGGCGTAAAGTCTTGCTCCGTTCAAATCAGGAGTGACACCACTTTCACACAAAGGGAGATTCTGGCCTTCGCATTTCATTCAGATGCAGTTTCTGCTAGAGACACCCTGAGAGCTGGCTCTCCCAGTGCTGCAAACAGCATCGATTTCGTGCCACCGCACTGCCAGCGTTTCTGTGGAGGATGCAGAACGGAGATGCCCTACTTGCTCTGTTCCCATGACAACACCCTGCAAAGCAGCTCCTGTGAGCTTCCCCTGGACTACCTCATCGCACCCAACAGCATGCCCAGGCTCCGACTTTCAACCCAGACAACACCTCTTCCTTTAATTACCAAAAAGCCTTTTACAAGGAAGAAAAGTCTGTTTGAAATAGCGGTGTTTTGATAGTCAGAGAAGAGGTATGAAGCTCTCCAGCACCCAGACATGGGGAGAATGGCTGAGTTTGGTTTGCCATTCATGCTGCATTCTGCCATTCATGCTGCTCCTCAGTAATGTAATGAGGAATGACTTTCAGGTTGGCTCCAGGGATTATATTGTTTTCTTCATTGGTGCTGCTTCTTCATGTATGCTGAAGTGAATTAATATCTAATAGCACTTCAAGTAACTCCTGATTTCATGTAATAGATGGCAAGCAGTTGCTTGGACTAATATTCTGGAGAAAACAATCTGCTTTTCTTGGGGGTGAGCCTTGTCCTGCCAATCCTCCAAAAGCTGTGTGCCTCGTGGCACTCCATGAGCAAAGCCTTGGGCCAAGCACAGATCAGTCAAGCCAGCAGCTCTTCAGGCAAAAGCCTTTGGAGCAGATGAGAAATATGGAGCATAAAGATGAGTTCAGGGCATTGAAGCTGGGTGGCAGTGGAGGAAAGTGGGATAAGTTCTCCTACCTGCCAGTCCAGTATAATTCTATAGTAAGGTAGAGAATTATGTACATATAACATACATATAGAATCTGCACATTCCTGTACAGATTCTAAGCTTTTTGTATGTAGACTGAGAGCTTGGTCTGTGGCTTTGGCTGTACCATTCCCAGTTGCCCCAATGGGTCATGCTGTCATCTGGCTAGAGAGAATCAAAATTAGGCTTGATAACCAGAAAACGGCTGAGATCCTTGCTGGGATTGAGCAAAGGACCCACAAAAGGACTCCTCCAGAACTACCCAACCGAGAGGAACTCGCAGTTGATTGCTGACAAGGTTATCCCCATTCTGGCACATGAGCAGCTCTGTGACTGGGAAGTTCTCTGTCCTGGCATGGCCATGGCCTTACTCAGGACAGGTTTTCTGAGCTGTGAGTAATGGGCTCCCTGCACTGCACCCAAGGATTCTGACAGGCCCGTACGTGACAGCACATAAACCATCCTGGGCATTTGCCTCAGCAACAGTGGCTGATCTCACTGTGCCCTGGCTGAAGAGTTTTGCAGCACAGCAAAGACTCAGTATAAAACCCACTGCAAAACCTGGTCATCCTGGTAGACAGAAAACATTCTATGGGTTATTGAGCTCAGGATATCCACTGGAAGGCTGTTCATCCTGCTGCTAGGTGATCACAACACAGTATTTTCATTTGTTCCATTTGCCAGTGCTGTCCAGCCCAAGCATTTCTGTGACCCCCACCATCAGCCTGCACAGTACCTTCCACTTAACTCAATTACTGGCTCATTTGCTATTCCATTTTATTTGATCTGAGCCTTAAAGACCAAATCACATGTGCTGCAAATTACACAATGTCCATTCTTAACTTGGATGGCTTCAAGCAGGTGCTGAGGAACAATTAGATCACTGTCTGTAGAAGCTGCTATTTAACTAAGAAAGAAAAGACAACTCTAAATAAGACAGATGCAAAGAGAGCTCAGAGCTTGCTCACACTGATAATGAAAATTAATCAAACATCATTAGCAGTCTCCAGAGAGTTCAGTACATCATGTGCTTCTGGTTGTTCTCTGCCTGACAAGAGCACCCACTTCTCTCAGCTCAAGGGCAGAAAAGAGATTTGCTGCATCAATTAAAAGATTAAAATTTGGGGCCTCTTTCAGAGAGAGTTGGATGGATTTCTTTGAAAGCCATTTGGGCCAGCCTGTGGCTTAGTGGTGGTGAGCAGCCAGGATCTCTGAGGATGTCAATATTTATTTAATATTTAATTATTAATGTTTAATACATGGAGGTGAATCTACTGAATACAGTGTTGCTTTTCTTCCCATGGAGTGGGACTTACCTGGAGACAGATCATTCTGAGCAGTGCTCCCTGGGAGGCTGCTCCTACACCTAAATGCAGCTGTGATGGGCTTTTGGGTAAGCAGCATATTCCATGCAAATGGGTTGTTAGGACAGTTGGTTACTAATACCAGTCTCCTAAGGATTATTTTAGCACACAGTTAATTCTACTAAAACCTCCTGTCCCTCCTCTTGCCATCCTGCCTCTCTTCTTCGCTATCCAAGCTACCCTAATTTTAATTAGTCAGCCTCAAAAGCTGGACAGAGTCCATTCCATTTCTATCATGTTTAGCATATTGGACCCCCTGTTAGGGCTTCTGGGCTTTACAACAACTGTTTTGTTTGAGTTTTGTGTTTGTGTCTTTTGGATCTGTTTGTTTACCCACCTCCACCACCACTTATGTTTATAGTTTGGTATTGTGGGAATTGTGGGGAAAATGAATAACTGACCTTGCTCGCCGAAGATGTGCCAATTCAGGCTTAAAAATCAAGAGAAAAGAATCTAAAAGAGTGAAAGACTCAAGTTTTGTATTTGCACATGAGCATAGAGTGATGCAGACCTGCAGTCCTCCCACAAACCTGTCTTAAGGCTGGTGTGTGTTATCTCTTCTTCCTGTCATGCAGAGTCCTGAGAGCTTCTCTGCTGAAGCTGGGCCCTGGGGATTGACCCTGGGGATTGACCCACTGACCTCCCTGCAGCTGTGGCAGTTCACAGTGCCAAGGATGGGGCCTTGCCTTTGCTGAGCCTGGCCTCTGCTGCGTTAGTCACCTGTGACCCTCAGGAACAAACAAGACATATTTTTCTCCTAAAGCAATAAGAGGTGCATCTGGATCACCTTAACTTGATTTGGGATGGCAGAGAGCGGAAGTGCAGGGAGAGCTACTGATGTGGGCTTATTGTCAGCAGTGTCTTCTAATACAATTTTTGAATGAGAGCATCCTATTAACTCCTTTTGTTCAGCCTACAGTGATTCATTGTGCTAGAGCTTTCTCCAAGTAGGTTTTTTTCAGCTGCCACTGTGCTCAGATGCTCTCTGGATAGGTACAGGTGAGCCCAGTAGGCATTTCCTGGCTGTTAGGACATGGACCAGGCCCTGAGATCTTCACTTTACTCACCACTTCATTGGAAGTCACTGAACAGGATATTGGGAGATGGCTCATGACCTTAATATCACAGCATAAGAAGCAGCAGGAGGCAGGAGATGCCAGGGAGAAGTTTTCTCGCAACAAAACATGGTCTCAGTTGGAGCAAATTTAGCCAGGAGAATGCTAAGCTGTAAATGCCAAGTTAATTAGTCCTCATGCATAATTTGTTTTTAAAAATACACTGCTGTCTCCTGAAGGAAAAAGAGCCTGTTTCCCCTTCTGTTAGCCTTAAAAGTCAATCTGAAAAATGCCATTGAAGTCTAAACCAAGAAGCATCATGATGCTTTCAGTAGAGAAGTTCTCTGTGAGTAGGAGCTTAAAATCCACAGATTTCATCTCTAAGCCTGCCAAACCAGAAGGCTGAACAACCTTCCCAGGGCACCACTCACAGCAGACCCACTTCCCTGGATTCTCATATGACTGCACTGTTGAGGCCCAGCATCTTTGTTACACCAACTCCAAGCCAAATTTTGCCCAATTATGGATTTTCTCCCTCCCCACCAGCAACCAGAAAAGCTAGTGGCAAAGTCTTCATCATTTTTCATGTGTCCTGATTTCTACTGGCCTGGATAAAACCAGGTCACTGGGCTGCAACTCATTCATCCTCAGCTTTGTCTTCCACACAGGTACTTTCAAATGTTTTTTGTATTTGTGATCGAGGAAAGACCAATTATTACTTTCCAATTACATTTTGATTTTCAAATTAATAGCCAGTGCCGTCTGGTGTTGCTCAGTTTCTCTTTTCCCCTGTTCTCCATGACTCAGTATGTTTTGCATCTATCAAGTGCCTGATCACTTCATGTGATCTTGCTTGTGGAGGAACAGAGGACTGAGGTTTATAGCAACACTTTAAAATATATTTGTTTTCTCACTGAGGTCACAGATCTCAATTTTGCTGCTTCCCTTTCACAGTAATTTTCAATGCTGTCTTTGCCAGCACTGCCATTGAGATGCTTCCCAACTGGCAACACCTGGAAAATTCGATGGGCAGCTGTGCAGCCCCAGCTTGCACATTAAAGTGGTACTTGGCTCTGCCTACCTTCTCCTTACAGCAGAGAGGGTTTTTAGGTGCCTGGATCCAGGTCTCCCTCCCCAGTCTTCCTGTCAGTCCCCTCTTCGTGCTTTATCCCTTGGTAGGAGCATCTGCTGCTTTCCTTCTGGCACCAAGCCAGAGCACTGGCTATCTGCAGCCCCCTTGTCACCCATGGGGCTGCTGCCCAGAGAGACACAGGGACACTGCAGCCCACTGCCCCCCAGCACAATCCCTGCAGCTCCAGCCTGGAGCCAAGCACAACCACCTGGATACCACAGTGCAGGCTCTGTGCAGGCTGTGCCAGCCCCACAGACAGCGAGCCCCCTGGAAACTCCTCCAAGTGTTAGGTAGTGTTTTCCTCACCTGCAGTAGCTCTGCTGAAGGGAGGAGGTTGTTTCTCCCGGTCTTGGAGAAAGAGAGGTGAGAGGAGGTGAACAGTAAATCAGTGCTGGCTGTGGCATGCCCGGGGGGAACAGGTAGAGACACAAGGGGCTGAAACAGCATGGAGAGCTCCCCACCTGTTTCTGGACACTGGGCAGGTTTAGGTTTAACGAGCACATAACTTTGCACCACTTCCCCTTGTGCGAGCCAAGGCACTTTTCTGGAAAATCCAACTGCATCTCCCTGCAGGGAAAGCCACAAGCCCCAGGCATCGATCCTACCGCATTCAAAAAGCAGAGAGGCCCTGCAGCTTCCCCCCCAGCTACTTCTCCTGCTGCCGTGGCTTCCTGTTATTCCTAAACTCCCGGTATTTTTAGATTGTGGACTGCCTTCACACCCACTTTGGGAACGATGAAATCTCATCCTGGGGAAGTGGTGGCAGTACCACTCTAGTAACAAAATCATTAAATCAATTGCCTTTGCAGCAAAGCCATCTCTAGGGAAATGTCACTGATACCTGCAGTGTCATCTCCAGAGCCTGCAGCCTTTCGTCAGACATGTGGTTGTTAACAGAGGAGGAGGAGGAGGAGACCAGCATATGGCTGAGCTGGTGCAGCAGTGCAGAGCCCATGGAAAAGAGGAAAAAGAGGCATCTCAGTTTAGGAAAAGGAGCAGACTTTCAGTTGATGGAAACCTGATGCCTCACCTTCGTCTATTAAGCAGCAGGTGATAAAGTGATACAGACTTCAACTGATGTTTGTCCCATAAAATAAAACCAGCAATATACAGCCCCAAGACATATGTTTATATAGAAATAAGTCATCAAGTTATTTGCTTCTGAGACATAAGAATTAGATTTGTTTTCACAACATGTTGAGCATCACTTCATCATCTGTAATAAAAAAGCCCATAAAAAGGACCTCCCTGGAGAGATATTAGATAGCAGATTACTCTGGAGATAACTGTGAAGAGATGCTCCAGCAGGTCTCATCTAATCAGCTGCTCTGCTGGTAGAGGTGATGAAAAAATATTGGTGGATCTCAGCAGGACCCAAAGTGCATGTGAATAATTGCTGTAGGGCTACTCCTGGCATTGGCCTCTGACTTTCCACTCAGGTCAGCAGCAAGTGCTGCCAACCCAGGAGTTAAGATCCTGCATGTTCCACCAGCTTTTGGAGCTCTACAATGGGCTCATCAAGACCTCTGTTTAGTGTCTTATTCTTTGTGTGCTTTGTCTGTGCTTTAGGCATGACTAAAATGAAGACAAGACATGGTCCTGGAGGGAGCAAAGGTGCACTTTGCCCCACCGCACTCTGCTGACCACATGAACACAAGGGACAGTTCTTTGGCCAAGAAGCAGCTGGCTCACTTTCCCTGAGGCTGCTTGGGAAGGAGATTGTGCTTGCCCTCACCTGTGAGGTGTTTGTGTGCAGCACGACAGTGTTAGCCAGCTGGGGCATAAAGCATTCAACAAAACCCTCTACCACCCCAGGGGCTTCTCATGATATCCTCTCACAGCTGTCTCTTTTTCTCCTGAGTCCTCCACATCCCACATGGCTGCAGGTGCTGCCCTCTTCTCTGCTCCAGCCACCTGTCGAGAGGCAGAAGGTCCCTCAGTCACAAGGCCTTCCTGCAAACCTCTGTCAGGGAGAGGTGGCCAAAGGGGCCGAGGCACACAGCTGTGCTGGAGAGCAGAAGGAGCAAACACCCAGGGCTTGCTGAGCTGCTCTGCAACACTCAGCTGCTGTACCATTTACCCCTGTGACAGTGCAAGTGCTTGACAAAGAGACCTGATATTACTTCCCATGTTCTCCTATAGTATCTGCTCTGTCTTATAGAGATGATGTTCACAGGAGCCACCTCTGAAGGGCCACCAGCCCTAGGGCTAACCCTGCTCTGGGCAGAAAGGATGGAATTTTCCCACTGATTTTCCATTTGCATGTGCTAGGACTCTGCTCTCTAGTGTCAGGAATAGTCTGAGTAAATCTAGAAACCTGTAGCAGCTCCAGGAAGCACAAGACATTATTTTTCCCTGTACATTGATCCTTCCCATTTTCTCTCCATTGTATTGCTGGAGCCTGATTTCTTTCCACACTCGGAGAAAGTGCCAGCCCAGTGTTGAGGAGAGGCAATTTTACTGGGCTTGGAGTATTGCTGCTCTGCCAAAGGTTGTTGCTGTGGGACTTAGAGTCAGTAAAAGGATAATTTGTCATCAATAAGACAGAGCTCAGCTACTGCTGAGGCAGCCCAAAGCCCATCTGGGCAGAGACAGGAAGTCCCTAAATCCAGGTTCAAAGTTTTGGAGGAAGACCCTGATCGCTGTCTGTGGTCACATGCCTCACCTCCCTCGTGTTCTGGTCACTTCCTTTCCCAGCTTTCCAGAGTTTACAAAGGACTTTCATATCTGCCTGCGCTGGCATTGCCCCAGCGAGCTAACCAAACACAGCATTAACACCCCGCTTTCCAAAGGGTTAACCTGAAAGCAGCAGGATCTCATCCCTCCCTTGGGAGGGAGACACAACAGAAGGTTGGGGTTTCGAGTGCTCACCTTTTACCCCAAGTGCTGTGTGCCATTTAGCCTGCCCTGGTTAATTCATCCCCACTGCTGCTCTCCCTCAGTTCAATGGCAATTCCCAACAGCATCTCCAAAAGCACTGTGGAGCTCCATCAGACTAAAGAGTGAAACAAACATCTTAACAGAGACATGCACTGAAAACAAAAAAAAAGCCAGCATATCCAAAGTACAAGCAAATAAACAGCAATAACAGTGTAACTTTATTTAGATTTAATGTGACATTTAGCACAGTAATATGCACAGAAAGAAAAAAGTACCAAAAAAACCAAACTCATAGCATATAAAATAATCAAATATTTTTCATATTTAGTGAAATATTTCTACAACACATCAGTGGGACTACCCTGGGCAGCCCAACATTGTAAATATATATATATATATTTATAGCTGTGTTATATAAAATACTGTATGTAGAGAAAGCACTGAAACTTATCACCAAAATAGAAAATAGCTCAAAATACAGATAATTCAGATTTGCTGGATATACCCAATATTGAAAAGAGTTTCAAACCCACTGCAGGAGATGAAGCTCCAGCTGAGATGCCCTGGCAGTCACGGGACGGTGGGAGTGGGCACACACTGGATCAACTGGCAGGAGCCTGGCTGATGATGGCCATGAGGCAACAAAAGTTTCTGATTGTCACCCAGAACTATCAAAATGCTTTTGAAGTGGAAATGCCGTCGGTGCTTGCAGCTGGTGCCGGGGCCAAAGCACTTTTGCTGAGTCAGAGCTACTGGGGCAGCTCCTGCTCCTTCGGCACAGCTGGATCCCTTAAGGATCCAGCTGCAGCAGGCCTGGCCATCAGAGGATGCACAACATCACAAGGATATTATTCTGAATTTTAAAGATGCTTTTTCAGCAGATGATGGTGATTAATTCCCATTAGGTTCTGAAAACATAAAAAGCTGTGTTTGTGTGAGGCCAGGCTCCCCCAGGCAATACCCTACGGCATGGGAAGCAGCAACCCTGCTGCTCCAAGACAGTGACACCCAATGAATGCTTGTCCTGGCAAAAACTTCCACCTCCCCTGAGGGCAATCAAGTGTTGTACTTAAGAACCCAGGCAATTTGTAGACAGATATAAAAAATATGGCATTTCTGGCAGCAGCACTGAGGTGCAGCTGGAGTCAATAACCTGTCCCAGCTGTGGCCCGGGTGCTGCGGGTGCTTCAGGCTGGGTGGGCAGGGAGAGGCACAGGTCCTGGTGGCAGGGGAACCAAGGGCACTGTAGCTACTGCCTTCCAGACAATGTACTTTTGTGCTTGTTTGTTGCTTTTTGGCCCAGTGAAATTATTGATTTGCTTGACTACCTCCATGGGAAGGCAGCCAAGGCTTGCCCGGAGGATCCCTCCTCAGAGGGTTTTGAACCCCAGCACTGGTGCCAACACCACAGTGAGCTGGGGGCTGTGGGAGATCACTCTGGGAGCCCTCCCAAACCCTGTTCCTGTGCTTCTGCCATGCAACTACAGATAAGTCCATAACCCATTAATAATTCTGCAATTGCTCTTTCTCATCAAGCCAGCAGTTGCATCCCTAATTACATGGCAACAATACTATGCTAACAGGATGAGCTATAATTCCTAGGTTGTACTAACATTTTTGTTTTACTCCAAGTAACTTCCTGGTAATGGCCATTTGAATGTGGCAATATCAATTAAGTGAATATAAATGCTTAGCCCCTGGAAAAATCATTAATAAAAATCTCATTCTGATAGCCTCTAATCACAGCTAAGTACAATTACTCAAATGAGGCCACTATAAAAAGTATTTTTCTCATCAGAAGAAATTTATAAGGTTTCCCCAACTGTTTGTAATAAAGAGGACACTATATAGAAAAGTCCAGAAAATAAGCACACATTTTTTTTCTCAAAACCCATAGATAAACATGACAATATCTCTAAATTACTGGCTACGAACAGGATTTCATTTAGCTCTACTCAAGCTGTAGCCTAGTATAAATGTTTTCAAAGCAGCACGTTGCTGTTTCATCTGGAACAGCTGCACAGGATTTCTTTGATATCAAGCTCTTGTGTGGGGATGGTGTTTCATTTCTCTTTATGCCTCCAAACTGCTGAAACTGGAAGGAAAAGACACTCGGTAAAACAGGCATTTTTCATGGGGGAGAAAAAAAAAGCGGCATAATTTGGCCTTGAAAGCAGCACTAAGGAATAATTTATCACTGCAGTGGCGACAGAACCACGCCGTGTCTCTCACACCTCTGTTTCAAAGGAGACAGGGAAGCCAGCCTGAGCTCTTGCACGGCTCCCCCCCAGTGTTGTCCCTGGCACTCCCAGGGCTCACGCACTGCGCCCATGGCCACAGACTGTCCTGGACACGCAGCAGGCACACCTGCTCGCTCATCCTGACTCCCCGCACTAGCCCCTACATCCCTCCTGCACTCCCCAAGGACCGCAGGTACAAGCAGCTGAGGAAGGTAAGGTGTTGCTCCTTCCCCTCCTTCCCCGCTGCCCCCCAGCCCCTCGAGCTCAGCAGTGCCCAGCGCAGCAGCACGGAGCACCAAAAATCCCCGTGGCGGGTCGCGACAGGCAGCTAGAGAAGATGCTGACCTACATCAGCCACCAGACACTCTTTCTTGGGCAATGAGCAAACGTTTTTTGGGTTGCTCATCTCTGAGCAGCCACAAGTGCTGCCTGTGAAGACACAGAAGGTGCAAATCCCTCTGTCAGGCACTCGGTGCCTGCCAGTTTCATGAGTCAGAGGCAGGAACGAGTGATACATCTCTTATTCACAGCGCTCAGCGAGAAAGAGCCCTGTGCAGTGCCTGGAAGGAGGGCGTTTGCCCTGCCTGCTGCCTGCAGAGGCAGCCACCACAGCTACACACATTTAGGAGGTACAGCGCATATTTATCTTTCTTTACGGAGATAAGGCTGGAAAAATCTGGGACACCAGGAAGAGCTGGCGGGAGGGCTGCTGGGGTAATGCAGGGAGAAGTGGCAACACCATTATCTCCAGACAGGATCTCTCTCTCAAACATTCATGTGGGTTTATCAGCCTTGCTTCATAAATATTTTCCAGACAAAGGTTTGTTTGTGAACACTGTCAAAGCAGTGCTCAAGGAGTCTTCTTAGTGACCTCCAAAAATTACATTTCCGAAGGCATTCCCCTGTGCGTGTCTTTTCAGACACCCGCTCTGATGTACAATGTTTACAAGAAAAAAAGCAGAAAAAGCTGACAAAGGCTGCTGAAAAAGCCAGGGACTCTGTTTCAAAATTTGATGAGCTGATGAAAACAATTTCTGCCGGGGCCATTGACCTGTCACTTGCCTCCAGCAAAGGGTCTGGAGGCTCCGGTGAGCCTGCCACCAGGCTGAGGGATGCACATGCAGCTCACCTCCCCAGACTACTTACTGATCTCCTGCCTCAGCACTGTCAATGCCCACAAATGGGATTTCTTCCCTGTCCATCTGCCCCAGAACAAGGTGGTGCTTCTCCATGTTTATGACACACTGTAGAGAATAAATATCTTTAGGTAAGAGGGAAAACTGCAATTCAGAGTGGTCCCAGCTCCCCCACCAGCATGGGTAAGCACCCTGCAGGAAAAGCCCTACCTTCAGAGACCTCAGTGTTTGCAGCCCAAAGGAGAAGGGTTTCTCATTGTCTTCTGTAAAAAACAGGACAATTCAGATTTATAGATTCAAAATGCCCTCCTGTGTTTGTTGTCAGTGGCTCCATCCTTCCTTCATGGTTGCTCTGCTAAACAAAACCCTGTTTTTAAAGGGACTGTCTCCGGAGGAGAATGGGAGGGCACAGGATGGCAGGAGGATGTGCCTGCAGGGAGACGGGGTGGCTGCTCCACCAGCATGGCAAAGCCAACCTGCTGAACACACCCTCCCCTCTCCCTCTGAGGGGCCAAACAAGGACTTACTCTATTTTAATTTTAACATCCTGCTAAAGCTTTGTTTTTTCTGCTGGGGTAAGAGGAATTAGACCCCAGCCCATAGGGGAGAACAGATGGTTCTACACTCACCCACGACGAGGGCAGCGCACTCCACAGGGACTGCTCCCACCGTCAGCGAGAGACACTCGATCTGGCCGATGGCTTTCATCTTGTTTGGCAACAAATCCATCTCATCTTCCACAGGGAGTGCTTTGAGATGCTCCTTTAACCTGTGATTGGAAACACTCCTGACATCAAATGGCCACGGCTTGGCTGTTCCAGCAAGGAGCAAAGGGTGTTTGGAGGGTGCTTACAGCTGAAGTGCTCTTAGCTTTGCTCCTTTACCACGCTCTTATTGGAAAGCTGCTTCCCTGGCAGGTTCTGTGTGGATGCTCTGCGGGCAGCCAGCAGCCCCCACCCTCGTCAGAGCACAGCATGACCCACAGTGCAGCCCTGGGGCTGCCCCAAGCACAGCGCTCTACTGGATTTTGGGGTTTACCTGAGGAATTTTTTCCAAGACTTCCTCGGGACCTGGGGAATATAAAATTGCTTCTAATGCAGTGTGGGTTCGTTCACTCCAGCCTCCATGAGTGGAGCTGACACTGTGTCTCCATGGAATCATAGAATTGCTGAGGTCGGAACAGACTTCTAAGATCATCAAGTTCAGCTGTTAACCCAGCACTGCCAAGCTCACCACTAAACTGTGTCCCCAAATGCCACACCCACACATTTTTTGAATGCTTCTAGGGATGGTGATGCCCTCCCTTGGCTAAGCAGCTTGTTCCAAAGCCTGACCACCCTTTTAGTGAACAAATTTTTCCTAATATCCAAACTGAACCGCACGTGGCACTACCTGAGACCATTTCCTCTGGTCCTGTCACTCATTCCCTCACTTGAGCCTCCTTTCAGGTAGTTGTAGAGAGTAATAAGGTACCCCCTGGGACCCCTCTCCTCCAGGCTAAGCATGGCTCACAGCCAGGGCAGCCCGATCCATGTTTGTTAGTTTGTTAGGCACTGCTGCTGGGTTTGTTCAGAGGAAATGGGGACAGATCAGTCACATTCAGCCCAAAGAAAAGGAAAAAGGATGTCAGAGATACCTCAGGTACAGCTTCTATCTACGTCCTTTGAACCAGTCTGACAATACTAATTAATTATTTAGCTTCAGTTTCTCTTTTAAACTGAGCAAGAATCTAATGGAAAGGCTGTTTGAGGCACTGATATCTCCTCAGATAAAAGCCATATCAATTTTCAGCTATTTGATGTACCTTTCTGCTGAGCCGCATTGCAGCAGTGCATGTGTGTGTCCGTCTGTCCGTCTGTCCTGGGGGGACCAGCCCCCTCAGAGGCCCCAGGACTGAGGTGGGCATTGCCCACACCATTTGGCACAGGTACAAGGACCAGGAGGGGTAGCAGAGAGAAGGAGCTGCTGCTTTCTTGGAGAATGGCCTTAAAAATCAGTGGGAACGTACCAATGAGATGTTTATGAGTTCCTTGGCCACCTCCTGCACCTCCTACAGCTCCACAGGGGATTTCTCATACTGGCAACCTGTGAGCCTACTCACTGCTTTCCTCAGAGCAAGGGAGAGAGAGTGACTGGCATCATGACAAGATGCAAAAAGATTTTTGGAAAAGAAGGGAGGAATTGAGCCTGAGCATCAGACACACATGTGTTGCTTTGAGGCACCAAGTTCCCTGAGACCCGGGCAGCAGAAACAGGCTCTAACCTCTTTCTTCAGTGCTCTTTGAAGGACAGGGCTGCTGCAGCAGAGCAGTGCTGCAAGAACTGCACCAGACACACATAAGTAACACAGGGAGTAGAGGAAATGTCCTAGAGCGTGAAATCCCTCCAAATGCCATCCTGTCGCCATCCCTAAGCTTGGCTGAGCTGCTCCACAGATTGTGACAAGGTTGTAGTAAGCACAGCCACCTTCCAGTCACTAAGCACTGTTGTGCAAAGAAGTAGTTAATGTTAGGGCAGGAGCAGGCACCATTCATTCAGGGCTGTGCAGTAGTGCTTAGGGAGCAGGTGCAGTTTTTTTTTTTGCATAATTACTGCAAGTTAGCTACAAAAAGCAATGACTCCATGGGATTAAAGTGCCAAAATCTCCTTGATATCCTGTGAGCTGATGTCTCATCTTGTTCCTCAGAGATCAGAGAGAGTTTTGCTGCAAATGACTGTCAGTCACCTCTCTAACAATCCGTAAACACATTTACTTTTCCTTTAACCAGGAGAAATTTTTAATTGGGAGCAGCATCAGACACCCAATTCTGAGAACATGCATGCAGACAGCTCCTTTATGCTGGGTGCTGGGGCCAGCAGGACTGCAGCCGCTGGTGGGAGCATGTCCAGCAGCCTGGTCCCTGCCCTGCCATGGGAGCTGGGCTGGGCTGCAGCCCCACACCTGCCCTGGGGACGCAGAAGGCTGGGGAAGGTTCAGCTGTTTCATGAGGCACTGAGTGATGAACAAGCAGGCAGTGAAAAAAATGCAAATGCATCCAACCCTCTGAAGGGATTTCCTCAGAGGTGAATAGGGTGGTACCAGTGGCTTTCCATTTCATCTCCGTGCCATTTGAGATTGGGACAGGATCTGTTTGTAACAGGAGGCTCGGGGACTTGCCCAGGCACAGCCTGAAGCACTCCCTTCTAGAATGACCATCAGTGACACCAGCAAAGCCCCAGCCCCAGGAGCACTGCCTGCGCTGCCAAGTGCCATGTTCCTACAAAACAAATCCAGCTGGATATTTACCCTAGCCTGTCCAGGCAGGCAGACGACATGAGGTTGTGCTGTGAGCCGGTGTCCACCACAGCCTTCAGCTCCTTCCCCGCACACTGCAAGAGCAAGAAGAGATGGGAAATGATGTGTGGGATGCAGGATGAGCACTGTGCCCAGGGTCTGAACACGATGGTCCCCATGAACTCTCCTCATAGCAGCTCATCCCTGCTCCCCTGCACACTCAGATGCATGGAGGGTCCTGAGCCTTTCCTGGCTCATTTGCCCCTGCAGAGAGCAGACAAGCAGCCCCAGACAGGAGGGAATATTGTGGAGAGTGAGAAATACATAAAAGCATGGGGCTAAGGAAGAGAAATGTGTGCCATCCCTGTTTCCTTGGGCAAAGGAAACAAGAATGGCACTTTAGGAAAACAAACAGGCTGTGAGCACAGGGATTTGCCATGGATAATTACACCCCAGCATTTCAGCATGCTGCCCCAGCTTATCTACCCTCTCCACCTTGATGTGCAAGGGAAGACATCCATCAGACCAGTTTTCTCCATGATTTCCCGCTGGGCATCTCTGCCACAGCAGCCTGGAGCTGCAGAGGAAATGCATCCCCACAGCTGTGACAGTCCCACGGGAGCACAA
Source organism: Pardalotus punctatus (assembly GCA_013400915.1). NCBI lineage: Eukaryota > Metazoa > Chordata > Aves > Passeriformes > Pardalotidae > Pardalotus > Pardalotus punctatus. The sequence goes on from VZTX01011993.1 coordinate 20,620, forward strand.
CCCTCCCTGGGAAACACGGAGAACAAGAGCACAGCCTGACTGTTAAAAATAAAATCTGCAGGAAAAAGAAAATCAAAAGGCTGTGGAGGACTATTACCTGGCAGCTCACCACTATGAGCTCTTCATCCTCCATTTTCCCTGAGCTGCCCAGTTTGGTTTGGTTCAGCTTGTTGGTCTGTGATGAGAGATCTCCCTTCGGAGACCAGCTGCCTCGGCTGCCTCGTAACTTGGATAAGTTTGTCTCCATCAGGCGCTTCTGCAGGATATTATGTGGTTGCTTTAAGAAAGAACACACACAGAAGAGTAGGGTGAAGTCAGAGGGAGGCCACACAGTGGTCTGTGCCACCAGATTGCCTGTGGTGCCCATGGGCCAGCGCTGCTCTTGCAGTCGGGGCACACTAAAATCTCACTCTCCCTAATTCCCAGACTGCAAGACTGGACTTCCTAGCTAGCTCTGGCTTACCTGGCTTTCATAAAGAGAACTACTTTTTGTTGCAAAGGGAATAATTGTTTCAAAGTATTAACCAGACTTTGGAGGGATGCCTTTCTTTTACCAAACTCAAGTTCAAGACTTGATTGCATATAGTAATCCAAACAAGTCCAGCTTTTTCAAGCTGGTGTATCAGCCATAATTGCCTTCATCTCTTTATAAGGATATTGGAAATTCTGTAGTGATGTGAAAAATTAAGATCTAACAGATCACCCTTCCAATTATACTCACCACCTAAGCATGAAGAAGGTCTAAAATTGCCCTGGGTGTCTCTTCCCCCCATATTTTTATTTATCTGCTAAGGGTAAGTAAATGGGACCAATCCTGGGTGCCATGCCACAAGAGGAAAGGGAGAAGAGGGGAAGAGGTCAGCTGCTCTGAGGGAGGGAGGTAGGTAGGTATTCTCCCAGGAATTCCCAACACTTCTCTCTTTCTCTGTCATTTCTATTTGCTCTGGGAGAAGCACGTTGCCTCTCAAGACCTCCAACATCTTTCCCAAAAGCCTTTTTGTGTTGAATGTTCATCACAAATGGATGCACATACTCTGCTGGAGGTGAAATTACTCTGCCTGATTATCTGCTCATTTCTCTGCCTGCCTAATGTGCCCTCCCCATTACTGCCTTTCCTTCTGATTTTAATTTCTCCGCAGTGAGACATTCTTAGTGGCTTATTCCTGAATTTTGCATTCATGTTAAATATGCCTGTGTGTCTGCAGAAACATGTGAACCAGTAAACCTCCTTCTGCCAAGAGAAATTTCAGAGTCAGGATAACTGTGAAAACCTCAGGGCATGGCTCCCTGAGTTGGCCAGTGCCCACCCTTGTGCACAGCATGTTAAATAACGCCACTTACAGAAGTCTAATGCAACCTGGCATCATCCTAAAATAACTGCAGCCATGTTGGTGCCTCAGATCCCTCTGTGGGCACAACACGGGCAGTGGAGCTGGACCTGACTGATGGGATGGGGCAGCTGCAGAAGCACCAGTGGTCACTGGGACATGTCAGCTCCTTGTGTCCCCACTTTCCGCTGTTCTTATTTCTGTGACTTGAAATGAAATCCCACGGCCGTTTTGGATTGCAGGGACAATGTGTGACCAGCACCCTGGGGAGCGTGTCCTGTGTACAGGCACTGACTCCTGATGGGGAGGAATCAGACCTGACACTGTGCTGCCTTCTGGTGACCGCCACCATCCCAGTGAGGCCAAACAGCACAAAACAGAATCACCTAACTGGACTAAAGGCAGGCAGCCTGGCTGCACTGAAACTGGACCCTGCTTGGAGGGACAAGCAGGTCAGTTTGGAAGCGAGGGCTCCCTTAAGTGAGGCAGAAGCCGTAGGTGCACAGTCAGCACTGTGATCACCTCCAGCGCTCCTCATCTGAGCAAAAATGCAAGCCAGGGTTTTCTGACAGTGGATGGGATGTCCTTGTTAGCCTTTATGTTTGACTGCAGCTCAGGAACACACCAATAATTCTCCACATCATTTAAAAACAACAGAAGAGGGGATAGGGGGCTGTAGAAGAGGATGGGTGAAGTTCACCCAGCTGGCCAGAAGACAGCCTGTTACACAGCGGTCACCTCCTTGTGCCCAGCCCCACTCAGGCAGGACCAACAGAAATTTCTGAATGGCATCATCCAGGACAGTCTGGATGCTCTTTTGGTCTGCCTGGCCTCAATCGCCAACACACCTCTCATTGCTGTTTTAACTGTCATCTACCCTTGAATTCTACCTAAATTTTTTTAACTATAAGTTCTCCTATGGATGGTTAACCAGTGACATACATGGCTTTTCTAAGGCCCTGGTTTTATGAATCTTATGCAGGATCAATCACCAAAAGGAAAAAATCCATCACTCAGTGAACACAAGCTACCAGCACAAATGCAATTGTCTTTTGTTGACACTTGCCCTTCTGAAAACCACAGCAAATCCTGCCTCTGGGGGAACAAATATTCCTTATGTTGTGCTCCAATACAGAAATAATCTAGCAAGAGAGGGCTGAAAAGGTTCCCTGCAGCACCATCCTGTCTCAGGCTATTAATTAGTTTACTTTAACTTGTATTTCCCTTGACTCTTGTGTGCAACAGAGTGAGGGATGTTAGTCATGGAGATGACTCAAGTGATGGATACGTGCTTGGTAAATGGATAATGTGCCAGGGGACATTTGCAAATGCACATTTTGCTGGCAAACTGCAAGCAAACCGTGTCTGGGAGGGAGGAAGAGGAGGAAAACCTCCCCATGGCAGCAGTGGGGAAGGCAGCTATGTTCTCCCTCCAGCGTGGGCCTGGCAGGGATTGAAGGAACCCAGATTACCCAGTACAATATTCCTTTGTTTTGCACAAAACAGTTGAAATTTTTATAAAAACATAATGTTACCTTTCATTGTGCCAGTGCAGAAATAAGTGTTCCTAATATCACTCAGCACCATATAAATACAAATCAGGATTTTTTTCATAAGATATGTCCCTTTCCAGCCCTGAAACTTTGCAAAAACCTATGATCCCCTAAAAATATCACAGTAGAAACCTAAAGAAGCAAGTGGGAACACCAGCTATCAGTGAATTTATTTACCACTCTCTGTCAAAAGCACAAATAATTCTGCCCAGCCTTGTTTCTCTCTGATTTATAAGCAAGTGTATTTCTGCAACTTGCAATATTCATTTCTCTGGCAGATTTCCCTCTATTTTGGCGTCTAGATCTGGGGATGACATGACCCATCAACAATTTCTCTTTGATGGAGATGAAAGGAAGATACCAGCTCCCATCCTCCAGAAACCCATCTCAGGAGGTTTGCCCTCTCTTGTGTACCTAGACAGTTGGGGAAAAAAAAAAGAAAGAGTTTTAATGCATCAGCAGAGGTCATCCCAAGAAATAATCAATTTCTCTCTCCTCTTCCCATCCTTCATTCAAATTCACATCTTCTACCAGCATCCTGTGCTGTCTGCCCCCTCTTAGGGCGATGAGGTGGGACAAGAGCTGCCCCTGCACCCCTGCACGCTCAGGCAGCAGGCAGATATTAAATGCTATTAGTGCATGTAATGTCAGAGCTTTTTGCATTTCAGGTGAGACACAACAAACTCTGGGGTGTGCACGGCAGGGAAGTGGGGACACCTGAGCACCCTGCAATTATGCAGCGTTGCACCAGCTACGGGAAGCTGGGTCTGGGGCCATGGGGCACACCCAGGGATGTGCTGAGGGTGCCCAGGGGAGGTCTGAGGGCATGAGGAAAAGGGGAAATTCTTTTGCTATTGCTCTTTGTTGCTATTTATAACTGTGTTTCGCAGCCTGTCAAATGATGCGGGACAGTTTCAGGCAAAGCTGCTCCAAATTGGTGGCTCCCAGGGCAAGAGAGAAGTGTCAGAGCACCAGGAGCAGCTGGAAGAGCCAGAACGCCCTGTCCAACACCAAGCTGGGCAGGGGGTCATGGCTACCCCGACAGGTCCCAGCTAAGGACCATCTTGTGCCAGTTTTCTGGGCTTCAGGAAAGAGCCTAAACCAAAACAAAACCATTTCTGTTCTCTACATCCAGACCAATATTTGCCAAATTCAGTGTGTGTTATGCTATGTCTCACACTGGACAGAGTGGAGCACATAAAGGGAGCGAGGAGCTGGAGTTTGGTCCAAGCCAGAGTAATTTACTGGAAATGCTCAGAGCATTGAAATGGATGATTACAACAAGCATTTATCAAACCTGCTTGTGCATGGCATCACCAGGAGAGCTGCTTCAGGAGCTGAGTAATGGCACACAGACTGGGGGATGCCAGCACACCTGCCCTGGTGACCTGGTGTGCTGCTTTGCTGTGCACAGCACCCCCTGCACTGTGGCCAAAAAGAAGGGGATTTCTCCCCAAAACTGGAATGGTTGCTGCCAGCTGCCACGGCGACAGACAGGATCTCTTCTCACCACCTGTCGCCATCTCTGAGGAGCTGTTCCCTCCTCTCTGCTCCTGCCAAGGCTGTTGGAAAACCCCCACGGGAAACCCTGCATTAATAACGCCGGTCACGTCAGAAGCCCCCCCACCCACGTCACCACAGCTGCCACGCAGCTTTCAGCACAGAAACGTGCTGCTTTGTGAGGAGGTGCACAGCTATCCACAGGGAAGCCATGCAAATGCTTTGGGACAAGAACTCTGATGCCCTGGGCCTCCTGACCGAGCAGCTCAGCCCTTCCAGACGTGGGCATCTCAATTTGGGGCCATGCCAAAGGGGGGATCAGGAGCTGTGGACTGCCCCAGCACTTTGGCATGTCCCTGAAGGAGCACCCCATGAGCCCCCCGTGGCTGTGGGTGCAGCAGGGGTGATGCTGCAGCCAAGGCACAGGAGCAGGGGGGAAACCTTGAGTGCCATTTCTGTGACCAAGGTGGTGGCAAGGAGCCCCACGCTCTGCCCCGCTGCTGGTGCAAAACCTGCTCCTCCCTGTGCAGGGCAAAGGATCCCAGTGCCCAGCTCCTGCTACCTGTTGATTCTTACCGGGGCAGAGCAGAACTTGTCATCAGGGACTCAGCCCCACACATTAGGGGTCACTGAGCCACAAACTGCCATTTAGACTCTGCTGATAATAATGATGATAACAGCATCACTCCCTGAAAGGCACTTCAGCTCCCTGCTGGAGAGCTGCAATTGAGTGGTGACCAGGAAAGCTCCGTCTGAGCCTTTCCCTGGGCAGGAGCTTCATTTCCTGCAACTGCAAAACACTTGGGATATCAAAAAAATCACCTCCATGTGCACTGCAGAGAACAGCCAACTCGTTCCACTTCTCAGGCAGGCAGAGCCAAGCCTAAGCCAGCTGAGCAGGAAGGCTGTGACAACAAAACTACACCACTAAAAATAAAACAATTCACTTTTTTTTCCCAATAAAACTCCTAGCAAGCATGGGGGGGGGGGGGGCGGGACCC
>VZTX01011993.1:26026-51205 GCA_013400915.1 Pardalotus punctatus
GGGGGACGGGGGACACCAAATATTGTTTTGCAAGGTGCAAGAATTTTGCAACACTTGGGCAAAAATACTAAAGGAGCTTTCCTTGGTAGGTAGACTTTCTAAATTGCACTCCTTACGTCAGAACTTTTAACATTATATTCAAGTATCCTTTTCCATTACAGAAAGCCCAAACATTTGCACAGCACTTAGAAATGCTCTCCAGTCCCCAGACATAATGAATAATACCAGGTACAGGATCACATAGATCACTGTATATGTAAATATTTTAAACCTAAAATTATGTATGTTCCGTTTTTTTTTTTAAACCCATATATGCATAAATCTTTATCAAAGCATGAACTTGATGGTTTTGTATTTTGAAATACCAGTGACTCTGCTTTACCGGATCCTTATGATTATGTATTGTGTGTATATACACATCATAGGCAAACATGTGTGTATGTATGCATTGTATGAAGCCATTTTGACTTACTCTGACCCAGAGAGGAATTTTGTACTGCAAATAATACCCCATTTTCATGCAAAAGTTAAAAAAAAATATTAAATGCTATTAGATCTGAGTGCCAGGCATCTAAAAGCACCTACTAGAAGAAAACAACTGTGGTTATAACTAGCGTCGTATCTCCACTCCCTTCCTCTTACATACAAAAGTCCCAATTTTTACAATCAGTTTCCACATACTACCAACTTCTCCTCCTAAGAGAAAAAAAAACCAGCATGAAGAAAGAAATAGACACTGCCCTACCAGCTTCTTAAGCCTCCTTCCAGTAAACACAACAGAGCCTTACAGTATCTTTCGAAGACCCCAGCTTCTTCAGCCCATCCAGAGGGAGGAGATCTGCAGAATCCTTGTGAATAAACTGAACCGCCTGTTTCATCCTCCTCTGCTGGCGGAGGGACGCCGCTTCCCTTATCTCCACTTCTTTCCTACTCGGCTCGGTCAGGATGCCCGAATAAAACATCTCTCCGCCCGTGCGTGGCTCGCTGCTGGAAGATGCGCGTCTCGGGGAGCTGCGATGGGGGATGCTCTGTCGGCTGGCTTTATAGCCGGAGCCTGGTGACGTTTGGAGGCCGGCAGGTGCCTCGGCCGGAGGGGTTGGGCACATCGCGACACGCAGCACCAGCAGCGAAGGGGGAGCTCGGGCTGCTCCGAGGGAACCGTAACACATCGCTGCCGTCCTGCCCGCTGCCTCTCCCGACAGCGCGAGTAGCCACAGGCATTCGATGGCTCTCCAAGCCCTCAGGGACAGGAGGGAGCAGCGGAGCGCCGGCTCGGGGCTTGGAGAACTGCACTGAGACCCGGGAGCCAGCGCGCTGCCAGCCAGCCCCTGCGGGCACAGCTGGATTGCCCTGCACGGGGAGCTGGAGGGACACGCCAGGTGACACTGCCCAGCACCCGGGTGGCCCTGGGGGCTGTGTCCCCCCCGGCCGGGGTGATGCAGCCCCGCACGGACTGTGCAACTGGCCGTGGTGAGGTTTGGTACCTTATACCCGGGGCTGGAAGGGTTAGGGCAGGCTCAGGATGCCCCTGGTCTCACCAGAGCCTTGCCAGCGCCGTTCTGAATCGTCACTCTCCACTCAAGTTCCCAGGAAAACGGTCACAAAAATTGTCCCAGCCAAACTTTCCTATACCCATCAAATGTCCAGGTACAGCATAATTTGACTAATCACTAGCATCCACACAACCGATGGTAACTGAGCAAAACAGCAGAGCAGCTAGAGTTCTGCAGCTTTCTTGCTGCTTGTCTAACGATCCAGGTGTTCCAGGAGTCAGTCTTGCTCTCGTTACTTACCTCTGACCCCAGACAGTGCTGGGAGGGTTTCAAAGACATGTTAGGGGATGAGGATGCTGGCATTACCTTGGCTGTCCACAGGTGTCCTTAATTCTTCATGGCCAGCTCTAGGCTTCCAAGAAGCAAAGTCCTTTTCTCTGGGGCTGCACTCTTCTTTATCTTGTTTTACTTAAGCATGAACAAAGTCTGCAGCAAAATTCCTCTAGCTCTTTCCATTACAGTGTACAACAAGAACTAATATGCATTAACAAACTTAATAAACTTTCATACTATAAACACTGATTAATATAATAGTTAGAGAAGGGAATTTTCTTAACACAACTCAGAGCACACTTGGGTTTCTTTCACTGCAACACTGAGTGAGGGCTTCCCTGAACTTTCTGCTTTCCAAGTAATTTGTTTCATGAAATAGGTGCAGAAAAAATGCAGCTCTGCCTCAGAGAGACAGAACAGATCTGGAAACACTACACGTGGGTTTGGTTCTTGCTAAACTGAGAGACACCTTTCATGTGCTAGGGAAAGCGCAAGAAAAGCAGAGCTTAGCCCAGGATTTACGCCAAGCCAGATTTCCAGGACACTTCTAACCTTCCTGAAGAGCTGGGACACTGACTCTTCTTTGCTCTGCCCCATCAACAGAGCCTGGACTCCCACTTTCGGCTCACCAAGATACCACTGGCACCACACAGCCCCCACTCCTGGCCTGGGGAGTGGGGCTGGCACGGAGCAGGGCTGGTGCCAGAACAGCAACACTCTGTGGGTACTTACACCTTGAGCTCTGCAGCCACCGACAGACCGTGTGTGTTCAGCCCCTCCTCATGTGACCTGGGAGAGAGGAGGGGAAAAAATCAGGTGATGAGGCAGAATGCCATAAAACCCGAGCCCATTATTGCACAGCCTCTCATAAAGGCCACTACGCATGAGCCAGCCCAGCTCAGTGAATCTGTCAGGCTGCCGAAGGATAACAGGGATGACAGTCTGAAGGGGGATACAATTTTTATTCCCTGTGCTGACTCAGGTCATTATACAACAGGACCATTGCTCCTCTCTGGGCATGCATGGCCGGAAGGATAAAAGCCCCTTATTTTTCACCTTGGGAGCTATTTGGCACTTTTCCAGCTGATTAAATAAAGATATACAACAGCATCTACGCTCTCCCAAAGGCAAGGAGGCACAGAAGGAAGCAAAAGGGCTGCCACTGGAAACAAGAGGCAATTTTTAGTATAAAAGCACCATGGAACAGCAGCACTCTGCCCAACTTACTAACAAATGTCCAGTAAGCTCTGGTTTATGGCAAGATGAGCGAAGCTGCAAGCACATGTGGAGCATGAAAAGCCCCCTCACGCTGCAGCCTGTGTTTCCATCCAGCAAAAAAGCATTTTGTCTGAGCCCTGCAATTTCACTCCTGCTGTATGTTATAAATGCACTTTGTGCCAACAGCTCTGAAGAAAATCTGCTCAATGCTCAAAGGTAACAAATGAGATAAGAGCCTAATTCCTCTCTTGATTTTTAATCCTGAGAAAGAAGAAAGGAGGAGAAGCAGTAAGTCATCTGCTCAAATTAGGCAGGATCCACACTGCAAGAGTGGCTCAGTTTGGACAGCTCAAACCCAGGGGTTAAGTTGGTTAAGTACTTAAATCATTTATTTACAACAGATTAGCCTGTGGTATTTCTCCCCCTCCCCACACAATGTACCTAAACAGGGGCACATTTCAGAAAAATTCCCATCCACTCACTGGAGACAGGTCTGTGCATGACCACTGTCCTTCACCCAAGAAAGGGACAAAACCACTTTTCTTGCTCTTTCTTGCCTCCAGAGCAGCATGCAGTGCTCCCCCACACCTCCATGTAACATCAAGTCTGGTGTCAAGAAGCGGCTTCACTGGGCTGCGATGGAGAAAACCCCTCCAGCCTGGGTCTGGCCCTGCCCTCCAGGACAGGCTGGCTCTGGCAGAAAGCCGAGGTGCCACCATGGACAGGCACAGGCTGCTGGACACAGAGGCTGGGAGCTCTGGCCGGTACCAGCAGAGCTGCCGCAGCTTTGGAATGGTCTCTGTCCCGTCCCCAGGGCATCTTCCCCAGAGCTTTTCTGCTGGGCCAGCGAAGTCCTCAGTGTCCAAACCCACTGCCAAGAGCAAACAGAGGGAAATGGTGCCTTCCCTGGCCTTTCCAGTGTGTCCCATCACAGCTGGGGACAGGGAAGGCAGCACCACAGGGCAGCAGGAGTGCCCTTGGAGGGAGGGAGAGGATGCAGAGCTATGACGAGCTTCTCAGCCACCCTGCAGGGCGGACAAAGCGACACCGGCACTGCCTTCGAAATGTGATTTGCTTTACCTGTGGTGGATATACCCCTGTTTACAGCTGGTTTGGACTGGCTCTGTCCCCAGTCACACCTGCAGCTTCATCTGTGTGAGGGAAGCGGAGCTGCAGACTTTCCTTCACACCCCCATTCCATCGCCTCTCCCGGTGAAGAAGAAAGCAGCAGCAGGCAACGCAGGAAGTGGGTCGGTCCTTCTTTTCTTTTTTCTTTTTTTTTCCCTTTTCTTTGATTTCTCATCTTTCCCTAAAAAGAAGTGATTTGTTAGTGGTTGCCATATCCTGAAAAATGCAGAGATGCCCCAGAAAACTCTGAAGAAAGGACAGAGTGGTGTAATTTAACAGAAACAGAGGCAGACAGTAGGTCAAAAAGGAATAATTTACTCAGCACAAAGAGAAAATTTTACAGAATCCATTTCCAGAGAAAAGACTGTGAAGAGTTTAAGAAAATGAAATCACAATAATTGATGTATTAAATTAAGCTTTCTATCCATCAGTGCATTAGTAAGGGTCAGTTCTAGCATAATCAGGAAAATAACTGGAATAATTTGGAGACTACAAACCTGTCCTTTTTCAAAAATTTTGGATACAGAAACCCAGAAGGATCTAATGAGCTTCTTAATCACCATTTGTAGCAAGACAGAGACTGTGGGGAGAGCTGGAAAAATCCTCTAACACACAAAAGTAGAATCAGATTGAGATTTCTGAGAAATGTGGCCCATTTTGTCCAGTAACTCCCCACTCACCTTCTGTGCTTCCAGTGCTGACCAAGGGCAAGGATTTCCTGGGGTGGGATACGGGGCCCATCACAAGCAGTGCATGGAGACAGCGATCCCAGGGCATCTCTCCCTCTTTATCCTGGATGCAGCTCCAACCTCCTCTCCCCGAGCAAGCTGTGTGCAGTGCCTGAGCTGGCAGCATCAAGCACAAAGCATGGATAACACTGGGAGAGGAATCAGACATTGCACAGCTTCTCCCAGGAGACTGAACTGAATTTCTCTGCCTGGTTCTCTTCATACACAGAGGCAACAGGTGGATGAGAGTTTCAGCAACACAAAAGCTGCACATGTCAAACCAAGAGATTAAAATGGCAAGCCATGAAAGAGCTCCTTACCTTTATTTTCCCTTTTTTAAAGGAGCTGAAATATGATAAGCTGGCAGGTGACTTGCCAAGCACTGAGGAAGGGATAAGAGGACAGCATGTCCAGGGGCTGGCACGGCAGACAGAAAGCCTGGCCCCCTGTTCTCTGCATCTTAGACCCATCAGGAACAAGTGCAGCCCTTGACAGAGGTGATGGTGGCTCCTGTGCACTGAGCTGCACTGCTCCTGCTCAGGGGTGAAGGGAGAACAGGCTGATGATGGCCCCAGCAGCACTTGTGAGCTGGTTTTCTTCAAAACAGGATGAAATGGTGTACACAGAGGTCAGGTGATGTTTCTCCCCAGTATGTACCCACTCTACTCTCTGTTTATTATGTGCAACAGCAAAATTATTTCAGTGTAAAATTTTCAAAATTATTAATCTGACGATACATTAATACATGCTAGTTCTCACCCTCCCCTATGCATGTTAGAGCTGAACTGCAAATATTTATTTTTAAGTAGTCTACACATATATTCAAAGTGCCAACCATAACTACATCACTCAGGCTTCCCAAACCTCAGGGGATTCCACTTCTCCTGTTCTGCAAAAGGCAGCTTGTGTGCTGAAGACTTCCTCTGCTGCTGGGGCATTCCAAGCCATAAATTTTACATCCAGGTCATTAAATATATAGGAGGCATCTTGTTAAGGCTAAACCAGTGTGAGTCACTTCACACTACACAAACACAGTTTTCTCACTCCTTTCTAACTTTCCAGAAACCTGACATCTGGAGAACAGGGAGGAGCAGGGCAGGACACGCAGAAATGCCGCTGCTGTTCAGGATTTCTGAGCTCTGAAAGCCAGGAGGAAGAGGGCGCTGCTCTTCTTCCCATCAGGCTCTGTCAGTCCAGCAGGAACTGCTAAGAAATAACCGGGAGCCTGCTGCTCTGGAAAAGCAGGGGCTGGTGGGATGAGATGCTGGCTCTGAGGGGTAGGAGAGGGCAGGGAGACACAGGAGACACAGGCTCACTGCTGGGCTCTGCAATGAAAAGGATACCCTGTATGATGAAGCAATGTGGTTGGGGGGCCCTGGCTCATCCTAGAGCCAAGGAACACTGTTGTGGGATTGCTGCATTCAGTGTCTTCCATTTCTATTCACCAACACACTTAAGTACTTGCTTAAATGCTTTTGCGAATGGGAATTACAAAATTTCTCATTCCCAGCATGGTGAAAAGTCACTCCTTAGTACACCCAATATCAGTATGCACACAAAACCACGTGCAATGGGTGTACATTACCCTTGGATACTTGGGACATCTGTGCTTGCTTTTACATCTGTGTGGCTCATCAATCATAAGGCAGCTGGCCAAATTTTAACTTGAGTCAACACCTTGAGCATTAGTGGAGATAGAGTGGAATACACAGTGCCCACAATGACATCTGTGCCTTGGCTGCAGCCAGGGAAGTAGTTCCCCAACCCAGTCCTACCTTGGCTGCAAGAAGTTTTAAATATTTATCCCTTGATTGATGCAAACACGAATAATGGGTTGTCATTTTCTCCCTTTTACTTTCTTCTCAAACCGATAAATTATTCCCAGAAACAACTGGCACCATGAGCAGATGCCCAAGATGGACCAGGAAAAGAGCACATCAGTCATTTTCCACTGGGATCCTGTTAGCCGAGGGGCTTATGTCCAGGGTTTTGTACCCCATAACCCCAGGTCTTCATCAGTGTGAAAGGCACACTGGCTCCAGGATAAAAATTGGAAGTATGGAGCATGTGAGGCCACAGACTCAGGGCTCTGCCCTCTCCACACAAGGACAGGACTGAAGTAGCTGCTGAAACCCGACCTGGGGAGGGGAGCAAACCGGGGCAGTCTAAGCAGGAGCAAGATCAGAAAAGTCTGGCAGCTCATACAGCAGAAAGGATCTTCTAAATCTCCTGTCTTTGGGTGACAAGCTTAGAACAGACACAGGTATCTGAAAGCTCCCTGCCACAGGGGGGTACTCTTAGTCCTGAAAGGAGTTACAAAATTCTTTAAAAGCCCTCTGCTTTTTCTGGCTTTCTAGCCAAAGAACTTCCCCCTGGCCAAGTATAAATATGCTGCAGAGGCATTTCTCATTCCAGATGCATTGGAGTGGTATGATTCCTAAACAGCAGTACTTTGGGAGAGGGAGGGGGAACTCCACAAGGAAACTCTGTGGAATTTACCTCATAGAGAAGACAAATCTCAGAACATAATTTAAAACCTTGCAAAAAAAGGAAAAGTTCACTCTGTGTCTGGAACAGGACGAATTCAGGTCAGCTCTGAAACAGAACTGCCTTTTGAAGGGTTCCTGTATGGCTTACCCAGTTTGCCAGCTGATGGTGACAAAAATAACAAACTCCAGTGATGCAGTAAGCAAGTGAGCTGAATAAAATTGGAATTTCCCAGCTCTTCTGCGAAAGCCCCAAGAACAGGTGCTTATTTCAACTCGTGCCAATGTGGGATTCACCAAGGAACAACATTCTTACTATACTTTTTAAAAGACTGACTGTGAACCTTTTCTGCTGCTACCAGTTAAAGGAGTATTCATGGAGGCATTTCGTTTGACAAATATTTTCACCTTCTTATGGAGCTTGGATCTAGGACAGCTTTGCACCTTTCCTTCAGAGGAGAAGAGAAGGGGGTAGCTTGTTTTGTACAGGTTCTTTACCAAGTCTGAAATTGCTCTGGTTTCACAACAGACCAATATTCAGTGAACTCAGGGTCTGAATGCTAAAAGTTAAAAATACACAAATTCTGGAATTTTAAATGTTCAGATCCTAAGTTCATCAAATGGATCAAAATATCTTTATTTTGGAACTTTGAAATAAATCAAAATCTGAGATTCCTAAGATATTTACAGTATCCATTTAAGACAAAAATATTATTTACATCAGCATTAGAGGGGAGGTCACCACAGTGTTAGTCAAACACAGGATCTCTCACCTCTGTGGAGCCCCTTATGTTTATTCTATGAAGCCAAGACTCTCAAGTGCTGCAAATATAAGTGAGCTCCCATTGTACCCTCCTGCCACGGCACATGCAGAGCTGCAGCAGCTCCCAACGGGAAAGATTTAGTCAGAAATGTTACTGGATACTCAGGGCTAATATTTGCTCACGTACAGAATCCTCAACAGGGCTTCAATGTGGCTCTCCTAACACAGAGGTTGTGTTTGCCGTGTTGTGATTTGGTTAAATGCCTCCACCTTCAAGTCTGATCAACTGAAGGATACTTGAGCTCACACTGTGCCCCCAAAGGAAGGCAGCTGCCCCAGGGGAGCAGGATCACGAGCGCTGTGGGCAGGAATGATGAAGCACACAGTGCTTTGAGGTGTTTGTGCCCTACCCTGGGCATAACTTACTGCAGGATCATCTGTCCAGCCACTGACAGGAGTCAAGCTGTGATCAAGCTGAGCAACCAAACGATGCAGGAAATCAGCAGCTGACTACACACACAATTTCATTTTCAAAGACACATGTTCAAAGTCCATTATTGACATCTGTAAGAACTGAGTCACCGGAGTGATGGGGCCAGGCAGAGTGCCAGAATCGCTCACTGTTCTCAGAAGTAAATAACAGCAACTGAAGTTACACATTCACGGCCCATTTCCTCCTGCTTCTTTTGAGGTTTATTCTGCCTGGAAATCAACAGCTTTCAACCCACACATTTCCTCACCTGTAATTTGCAATAGAAGGGTGAACGGCCTCGACGGATGGTCAGAACTCAGTTCAGAAGCTCTCCTCTCACTGCAAGCTGAAGTGGCAGCAATACCTGGTCTGGCAGCCCGGGTTCTGGCCCCAGTTTGCATTTTGTATAAATAGAATTACTCAAAATCCAAGGTCACTTACAAATCACCCCCTCCCCTTCTAAACGATTGACCAGAGGCAGTGGTGAGGCTCAAGAGCTGCCTGGGTTAAAAAGCCCGAGTTTCAGCTGCTCTCTGGTTTCTGGGTCCTGCTGCAGAAGCCCCATCCAAACCCATCCTGGCCAGCAGGATTTTGACGGGATCCGTCTTTGCTGGGGCCACATGCTGCCCTCTCGTGGGAAGCCCTGCGGATGGGACCCTGCTGCCTGGGGACAGCGCTGAGCCCGGCGACAGAACCGCAGGGCGCTGCAACCACGGCCCCGGCAACAGCAGCTCCGGGCAGCACCACAGCCTCATTATCTCAGCTCCCCAAAACCTCTAAAACTTCCTTATTTGAGCGTTTTCACTACATCCCAGGCAAGAACAGACCCTGAGAAGTGTCTGAGGGAGGGATGAGGCTCTAGCATCCCACATGATGTCGTTCCAGAGCACATGTCCAGAGCATCCCTAAGCCGGACTGTGGTCTTAATCAGATTTTACTTCTCCATTCCTGCATGAGGAAACATATCCTGCTGGGATAGGCAGGCCTCTTTCACCCACTCCAAGAGCAAATGGCCAAGCTGGATTTGTGTCTTACACAGAGCTGGGACAAGTATTGGAGCTGTGTTGACTCCAGCGCTGCTGCATCCGTCTCCCACCGCAGGCACTGGCTGCAGGGATTTCTGGACAGCCCTGGGGAGGACAGCAATGCCTGCAGTGTTGAGCACTCCGTTCCTAGAGCTCAGCTTCCTTCTCCCACTGAATGAAGTTGCTGTTCTCAGCATGGATGAGTCTTTTCAGGGTTTTATTTTTGTAAGTTTGCTGAGAGAATTAGCACCTACAGGAGCCAGGGTACAATAGTTGTGCTATGTGAGCCAGACAGGCCCCCTGAGCACTTTTCTCTCAGTCCTGTTTTTAGTAACTGGTCTCAGCTTTTCCACACAGCCCCTCCCACCAGGACTGCACCAATAACAGCAAGCTGCGGGCTACCCAAAATTCATGAGCAGCGTTGTGTCACATACAGACCTGTCCGCTGGACGCAGAGATGCTGAATTTCCCATTTCCTGGAATGTTTCATTAATTTCCCCTTTAAACCTCATAAAAAATCAGTATCCCCTCTGCTCCCCTTAGCTGCTTTCTGTGGCTGGGTTTTACCCCAGGTAGCACCTCCAGGAGCCAGGTGAGCTGGCACTTTGCAACAGGTGACAGCTACAGAGCCTGGTGTGCCTGCTGTGTAGGCAGTGACACTCAGCCCCCAATCCTTGGCTCTACATCCAGACCGAACTGTGGCTCCCTGTGTGTCACACTGACTGCAAATAGGGCACAGCTAAAGGACTTCTGGTACTTCCAAAGGGAAATGTGAGGTGTGCTTGAAGCCTCATTTGCTCTTTTAATTAATCGTTACCAGGTACTCCCTGTCTGGCATCCTGCTTCACCCAAGTTCACACCCTGGGCCAGCTTGCTGGGTTTTTTTAAACTTTCCCTCATTTATTTCTGCTCAAGATCTGTATTCTTGTGCATTCTCCTTTCATTTATTACATACACAACACATACACGGACACACACATGCAGATATGTGCATTTAGCACCCCCTGCTTCTCCTGAACAAGCTCCTCCATACAGCTCACATCAAGGCCCCTGTCCATGCTTAGTTTTTTGTTCTGTTTATTCCAACACAGCAAGAGGAAAAGAATCCATGAAAACACACATTCAGGCTACCACTCTTAGACTGACGGAGGCACAGAGGGTGAGGCTTCATTTAAACCCAGTCAGGCATAAACTTGCCCTGTACAGAAATGTTTCATGGATGTTTGTAATGTGCATAACGTGCAACACCTGAGCTAAGAACTACTAAACAACAAATTGCATCTCAAGTCACTGCTTCAGAATATTTCAGCTTCCAGTGCAACTTTTTCTCACCTCTAAACTATGAGCCCTCAATTTCCCGATTCCCAGAATTGTCACAAAATGGAAATTTCATGGTATATGATTTGTAAATCTACATTGCTGATTGAATAAACTTCCCAGTTGGGGAAAAAAAAAAGNGAGCCCTCAATTTCCCGATTCCCAGAATTGTCACAAAATGGAAATTTCATGGTATATGATTTGTAAATCTACATTGCTGATTGAATAAACTTCCCAGTTTGGATCAAGTTTGGCAGCTAGACAGTGTGAGGGAGTTTCTTTAAGGAATTCTGTATTTAGAGACATCTCCAATAAGAAAAAAAGATTTCAAGGTCTTCTGTTTTGACCTGTTCTTTTTTGCTGTGTACTAAACAGGCTTTCCTTCACGGAATTTGAAAATCTTACTCTTCAAAATGTGCTTAATCAGAGAACAAGCTGCACTAACACACATCTATTGAAACAGAGAAACATACTTTTTTTTCCTTTTTAACATCTAAAGTGATTTAATAAGGTAGTTTAAGGAGCAACATTGAGAGTGTGATACATAATTTGCATTAACTTGGAGAAAAAAACTAGATGAGTTTACATACTGAGTGGAATCTGCCCCTCGAGTTGTCCAATTCCTGTTTTCCCCACAGGTGCTCTGTTTGCATCGCTGCTTATGGGTGTTCCCTACAGTCCCAGCAGAATGTGTTGTGGAAAGCAGACTTCCACAAGAGAGAGTGAAAATCTGCCTGTGAGCAGAAGAATTGTTCAAACTAAATGGGCAGCAGCAAGATGTGCTGTAGGATGGGTTTGTTCCAGGGATTCCCAGAAACAACCTACTTGTACCAGCCCCGAGTTTGGCTCAAGTTCTTTAAGAAGCAATTTTTTGTCTCTTCCAGCAGCAGCCTGGCACAAGCACAGTTTGAGTGGGGCAGCATTCAAAGGAAGAGTGGAAGTATGTTTACTTTTTTGTAGGGGCAGGTTTTGCATTCTACGTCTATTGCATTTACAGGATGCCATCTATATGCATGTTAGAAAAAGCATTTGCATTCAAGCTTGTTTAATTCAGAAATATTTGAGGACCGCTTACCCACACCAGGCCTCCTCTGATTCCTTGGATTTAAATAAGCTTCAAGTCTTGCTCTCCATATTCCGCTATTAATTATTTCTGTTATGCAAACACCCAAAGGAACCAGTCAGAATTTCAGCTCCTGCTGTTGTGGGAGTTCCCAGGATAGTTCATATTGACATTCCCTGTCCCAGAGGGTCCCTGAGCACTCATGTGTCCATCACTGCAATCCAGCACTGGCAGCACTCACAGAATCAGGAAGAATATTTGAATAACAGTTTTCTCCTGTGCTCAGCCTGTAGTCTTCCATGATCCCTATATTCCTGCGTGTCATTTACTCTGCTGTCTTTGCCACATAAACTAATGTCACCTTTCTACTGCAAACAGCTAAATGACACAGTTGCATCTTCCAAAACCACACCAAATGAGCCTGGGTGGACACATTCAGTGAAATACAAATCAGTTCTTGTCACTGTGATCAAAGATAAGGGTCATACAAGCAACTGAATAAATAAAGGAGAAGCTATTGGGATTACTTTTATAAAAGTTTGATAGAATGACTAAACCTAGTAACCTTAACATAATATTTAAAAAAAAAAACCAAAAAAAAACCAAAAAAACCCGGAAAACAGCATTAAAAACTATTATAGCTTGACTTATTTACAATTTCCTATGACCTAATTCTATTTTTCAATTCTAATAAATTAAGCCAGTGAATTTAATGACACTGTGGTATAATTTTAAAAGTATTCTGGGAACTTGTATCTTAACACAGGTTTTCACCCTGTTTTCTTTGGTTTGCGTTTTTTTTAATTATATTTCATTTTAAACAAGGTGGTTTGGAGTTGATTTTTGTTGTTTGTGTGGGGGTTTTTGTTTTGTTTTTTAGGAAAAATAATCAGATTAATCTACAAAGTAATAAAATACTTTGGAATTACTTTAAGTTGTTTATCCTGTCTTCATGCAGCTTGTTACAACAGACCAGCTGACTCCAGCTCATCATATAGAAGACATTTTTCGAATAATTTTTAGAATTAATACCAGGACAATTCTGGTATTTTACTTGCCAGAATTATGTACACCAAATATGTGAATAATTGCATCTCTATGGGTATAGATGCAGACTAGTAATAAACTACATGAAACAGAATGCTGTCATAAGCAGATGTTCCGAGGATATATTGTACCTGATGTGCAATAACTTGTTAAAAAAACATTAAATTTGTCAAAACTATTATTTAGCACTGCAAAGATAACTAAAAAGATTACCCAAGAACTTCATGCAGCTAGAAGTTCACTGGTTTATTTCTCTTGTCAAGAGTAACAGTTGAAACATTTTACATTCATTTACAATCATCAAAAAGATCCTTATGCTTATCTCATGTAGGTGACATTGAGTCATCCAGTTAGCGCTAATTATTATTCCAGAAATTAAATTTTGTTTTATAAGGTTAAACGTTTTTTGATTCATTTGTTGCCAAAACATGACATCAGTCTACAACCACACAGAAAGTAGAAATTGAAATTTCTACAGAGCCACTACCATCACTATGAAGATACAATGCCAAGTGTTTACAACATTTTCCAAGTTATCACTTCTCCCAGCATGTAAGGTAGCAAAAATTCCCTCTTCACTTTTTACTGTGCACACAGGAATTACAGTAAAAGGGGAACTTATGGTCCAAAATGTTAGATCAAGGGTAACAGAAGTGCTCTGAGTCATTTTCTATTTAAGTAGGAAACGAACAGGGCTATGGAACAATGAGGATTCTTCTCTGAGAAAGGGCAGGTTTTCCCCTCAGCCTTGGACCGTGCACACTCCTCTCCTCCCAGCCACAAAAATGGCTTGTGCTCATGGGGCAAGAGCAGCAAAGCTGAGATCGCTGCACACACCCAAGCCATGGGGAAGCTACCTGGAAATACCTTCCTGGGCTCTCTCCACAACAGCACTTCACCACAGACACAGCAAAGCCCTTCTCACCACCCTTCCTCTTGTTTTGGCGTTCCTCAGCCATTCCCCTCCCCGGTCACAGTGCTTCATGCCTTCATGCCCACAATCCTGTCCTCTCCCCCCATGGATGCAGCAGGGACCCTGCTCAGGACGAAGCACATCTGCCAGGAAGGCACCAGGACCTCTGCTCCTTCCCCTCCGCTCTGCCAGCTCTCCCCGTGCCTCGCTGCTCCCGTTCGCTGCTCCTGCTTCCCAGGACGGGCACTCAGCCCCTGCCACAGCCATCCCCAGCACAGGGGACAAATCATTTTAGCCCCACACAGCTCTCCCTCCCGGCAGCAGCCCAAACATTGCCCTGCTCTGCCCAGCCCAGGGCAGCTCCTCCTCTGCAGACACAGCACCACACGGCCCCGTCCTGAGGCTCAGTCCAGCTGTGGCCGAAGCCATCGTCCCTCCCAGCCAAACCGCGCCATGGCCGTGTCCTTGTCCCACCGAGCACAGAACAGGGCTGGCACGGCCCAGCAGCTCAGCAAGGCTGAGTCAGGAGCACCCTTTGCTCCCAGCAGTGCAGGGAAGAGATTCAGAGCCCAGCTCTCTGTCACTCTGTGGACGTGGCATTATTCACATACAGCAGTTAAATACCACACACCAATGCAATGAAACCCAGCAGATCTGAGTCCACCGCCTAGGAAAGGGAGCATTTGTCCTGGCCACCCTGTGAAATGTCACTACCTTTCCTAAGATGGCACAGAGAGGGAGTCTGGGGCCCGCTGCACCCCTGGGCATGGCCAGTGACCAAAAGGCAGAAGTCGTAAGTCCATTTCCAAATGGGTGGGACTGTGGCTATCTCCCTCCAAGGCAGAAGGTCCCCAAGGTACATCACTCTGAGAGAATGGATTGTATGGCCAGAGGGCACGTAAGAGCGACAGAAAAGCACTGAGACAACGTTTTGATCAACACAGTTCTCCCTACAGACCCTCTCAGGACAACCTTGTCTTTAACAGGAAACACAACCTGAGGAGAAGGCACAGAGTCTGGGAATTCTGAAGAACAATTTGCCATAGACAACCTTCATGGCCACAGGCTGGCTGAGCCATTGTACCTCTCCTCTGCAGCCAGACAGGGAAAGCAGCCCTTCCCTGCCCAAGGCCATTCCAAGGTGCTCAGAAAAGGTAGGGAATAAAATGATTGAGGCTCATACAGGAACCATATCCAACTTTAAACGGTGTTTTACCAAGAACAAAATCTATGCAAAGCCTGCATTTAAAATGGGGCTTGTGTTCACCTGCAGGTGCTCAGAGAATTTTATACCACTTGGAAGATGCCTTTTGCTGTCCCAGGCCTATGCACAGGGACAACACTGGGATTTAGCAAAGAATCAGATCTGTTCTAACAGTTGCAGACAGCCCAAAATGGAAATCTCCAGTGGGTCAGGGCCTGTTTTCCATTGCTGTGGTGCCCCCAGTTTATTCTGGTATCACTCCATGTAAGCCAATAGGTCATTAGCATGGACAGGGTGTGAGCCAGACCTTGAACATTCAAGCTGATATTCAACCCTTTGCTTCATGCCACATACAGTTCAGAGAAAAACTGCACCTTGGGCAGTTCTTAGCCTCACTGGTTTGAATTAAAACTACATCAACCTTAGCTCTGAATTTCCTGCGCAGCAAAAGTTAAGAGAGACATCAATCCTGTTCTCACTTTCAGCGAGACCAAACATGAACCCAGCTTTGTTGAGGTAACATGCATTAATGGCAGCCCGGGGTTCATCCCAAACCACACTACTTAGCCTGTCTGTCCTCATTAGCTTTTAGAGGTGCTGATGAAGCAACGGTGCAGAGCTCTACAAACTTCTGCTTGGCGCCATTCAGGTACAGAAATTATGGGCAGTCTCCAATTCAGAGACCCGTGAAGTATCCTTTGGTACCCAAAAGGTATTATCTGGAAAGGAATCAAAACTCTGTTCACCAAAATATTTATATTAGCTGAGAAAGCCAAACTCTGCCAAGAACGGAGCTGGCGAGCTTGCCTGGAGTGTCTCTGCCAGTGTGTAAAACACAGAAAGCAGCCCCACCTACCACAGCCCCTCTGTGCATGCCCAGGGCTGGTTTAGCTTTTAAGTACAGTGCCAACTATTTGTAAGGCCTCAAAAATCTGGAAACTTTGGAGCGCAGCAGCCGAATGAAGGATCTTGGGAACATCTCTCTTGACTCTTGGGCTGTGTACTTGAAGTAGTTCTGTGGATGCGCCAACACATCGAACAAGGCTTTTATCAGCTTCTTGTCCTGGGAAAAGGGAAGCAGATTTTATAGTAATTCCACAGAGGAGTTAGGGTCAGTATTACCAGAGTTTCATGCCGGTCTAACTCATAAAAGATTATGGGCATTTTACTTTTCAAGTGTTTCAGGGGCTTAGAAACAGAGTGGGCCAAGGCTGACATTCAGGCTCCTAGGAAGTCGCTGGTGTTCCACATTAGCAGCACTGGAATTTCTTCCCTCCTCACACAGCCAAGAACAGCAAACCAGCAAACAAACCACAAAACAAACACACACTTGAGCTGACACCCAGCAAAATAAAGGCATGCACTCAACTTGCCCATGGAAGTCCCCTAACCAAGGTCAGAGCAATCCAAAGAGAAATTTCTTTCTCCCAGGGAAGAAAAGCCTTTGCTAATCTACAGGCTACAAGCAGCAGCACCAAGTGCTTCCCCAAGGACTTAAATGCCACGTCCCCCTGTTTGTTTCACTGATTCCTTCCACCTCAGCCCATGCGAGCCCCAGGGGACTATTGTTACCACATATTTCCCTAGCAGGTCTGATCCACCTTCAATCCCCCTGGGAAAAGTGTCCCTGCTCTACAAAATCAGGATCTGCTTATTCACCCCATTTCCCTGAAGCAGCACATGTCTAATGTACCAAGGAAGCAAACTCACTCGGCACCAAATAAACGTCATTTCCAATCAAAACCAACATGTTCAGTGGAAGGAATGTACCTTAAGTATTTCTTGGTGATTTTCAGAGGCATAAAGTCTACCGTCCCGAACAATGTCTTCTATTAGTTCTTGGTAATCCTCTGTGGGGAATGCACAAGAGCAATTTGCAGATTCACTTCACTTACACACTCAATACCTCCCTTGGTTACACACATGGAAGCCCTGCCCTCAGAAGAACCTGTGGTCCTTGGCCCTCATATTAGCAGCCAGCAAATATTTCAAACACTTTTGTGTTTGATGTGAGAACAGTGAACTCTGCTGAGCTGCTCAGCATCAATCCACCAAAAGCAGAAGAAATCATAAAGCACCTAAGACTGGAGTGCATACTGTAACCAAATAACCTGCTTCAAACCAAATGAACTGCAGGAACCCAACTGTGCACACCCACAGCCTGTTACTGACTCCCTCCTACAGGAAGAAGGAAAAAAACAATTGTGTAAGAGGATGCTTATTTAAATGTAACCCCCACCCCCGTCAATCATAACCTGAAATTCTTCAAAAGGAGACATCTCCCCTGAAAAATTATTTATCCACTTCTAGTGAAACCCTGCAGGCCACAGCAAGGATGACTCCTTCACAATTAATCCAGTGTGAATAGAACATACAACATCACTTCACTTATGCTGAAGTGCAAATCCTCAGCCCCAGTTTCACACCTCGTGATTCTGACAAGGACAAGGCGAAAATCTTTCTTTTCAATATAGATATTTTGCTATCTGGTACTAGGTCACAAATGGTAGCAGCAACACCATAAATCACAGGTACTTGGGCTCTGCCTAATTCCTAACTGGGGCCACCTGAAGCAAATGAAAAGGCACAGAAGTGCATAAAACTTAGATTCTGGCTCTGAGCTCTGCAATTGGCAGGCCAGAGCCCAGAACCCCAGCTCTCTGTTTAAGTCTGCGGGAGACTAGAAATACAGCAGCACTTAAAAGACTGAAGTGAATGAGGAATTCTTTAAATTAGGTTTAAATGAAAACAGCCACTGGAAGCAGCTCCTAGTGACGCTGCCGAGAGTGTTGGGTTGCCCTGCTGCTCAGGGAGGGGAGTTGTGCGCTGCTGCAGCTGCTCTAGCCCACTGGTGCCCAGCTGCTCACACCCACTTACCATCATAGGTTACATAAGGCACTTGGAATCCTTTGGCACTGTTCCCTTCATTCGACTTGAACTGGATCCACAGCTTCTTGGACCTGGAGGTGAAAGCTATGGGGCGCTCGTAGGTCTGGCAGGTCTCATACGTGGTCACCGAGTTGGAAGAAGCTTTGGAAGAAAACACACAACAGGCATTTGTGTGGCAGTGCTTCATTCTAACGAGCTCTTCAAAAATAGGTTAAACTACAAGGACAAAAATGCTTGCTGGTGTTAAGAAAACTCCTCAAAATGTGGCAGGCCATCAGTGGACAGCAGGCCATCAACGAGGGACTTCTTGGTGAGGGAATATTTTCCCTTTTCCTAAACAAACAGTCTACTGTTTGAAGGATGTGCCTGTACTAGAAACTGAAGCTGTTTATCCACACATCAGGCACCTGTAAGGATTAGCAAGCATTTCCTCTTTCCTAACCCAGGCTAGAACTGTTCAGCATAATGCATGAACGGCTAGCTTGAACCATCTACCCCTTCTTAACAATATTTTTTGCAAAGTTCACTGACACATCATAACCTTGCACCTTCTTTCACCCAAACCTATGGAGTAGCACTGCCAAACAGGACTTCTCCATTTGCCACTTAAATAAATTTCTGCTCTTAAGTAGAGGCCAGCCAGGCCACATTTAGTTTATGAAAACAGCAGTGCCTGTGAGAACCCTGTGTTGCCTCGGTGGATATTTCACACTCACAGCTTTTTCTCATCACCAGGTAGTCTCCGCACTCGTCTTCTATGGGCAGAAATATTTCCGGAACCACGATCAGGATGCGGCGCTTCGGCGGGGGGTTAATATTCCAAGTGCACTCCGTGTTGGCAGGGTAGTCCCCAGGGTAGTTGGGGGATTCAATATATCCAGTGTAATCTCCCAGCTCACCTCCACACTGCCTGTCTGCGAAAGGAACACGGTGTGCAAGACAAGGCAAAGAGAAGTCACCCTGCGTCTCTGCTGCAGTCACTGTCACGGGTGACACACACACACATTTTCCCTTTTGCTCCTGCTGCAGGTACAGTTCTCTTTGCCAGCCTTTCACATTTCTGTGTAGGTGTGTTTATGTATGTCTGTGTGGATATAGGGACTCCAGAGGTGGTTCTGAGCAGTCACCTCTCTGCCCTCCATTCTCCCTCTTTAATTTACCCTCAGCTTCCCACAGCATAGCTGCCATAAATCCAGAGCTGTGGCTCCCTTTGTAATTGCTTCTTTCAAAGGTTGTTATTAAGAAGAAATGGTTGCTAGAGCTATTAAGTTTTGTGAGCCAGCTTCCATTCCTCTTAACAGGAGGGAGAAAATCAGGGTGCCGAAAACACAAACTCTGCTATGCAATGGAAGACAAGATTTAATGCAATTTAATACCCGAGCAAGCCAGCACCAACTGGCAAAGCACAGCCTTGTGCTTACCTCACTTACCTTGACAAGGATAATGGAAGCAGTCTGCAGAAATGGTCTCTACAGACCTCAGTAAGCCATGTGGGGTGAGATGCAGGCAGGCAGCAAAAGAGGAGCAACACCTCTGCCTTCTCTCCAAATCCCTGGAGCAAGGCTACGTTTTGCCCTTAGGGCCAGTGCAAGCATTAAAGACCCAGTCATTATTTGTGAGAGAGCACCAAAGCCATCTTGCTGTACTTACTTTTGCACTGTGTTACGTTTGTTGACCCATCAAAATCAGTAGTGGTGTTTCCAGGGCAGGAAATGCAGTAATTTTGTCCAAACTCAGGCTGGTAGGTCCCAATTGCACAGCGAATACATCGATGAGTTGTGGTGTTGTAAAAATGGCCAGGAGAACACTGAACTGGACAGTAATTGAATGCATCATGGTTAAAAAAGTGGCAGTGGCATACTAGAATATGGTTTTATACATTTGTATAAGACCTAATATAATTTCAGAAACTGAAATGCCATATTCATAAATTAGGAGGGTAACAAAGCAGAGGTAATTAAGCAAATTTTAATTTATCAGGTGATTTTGTGCAAGTTCAAAATATCTATCAAATGTAGCTTTCCATGCTGCACAGTCCCTTTTTTTCTATTCCTTTTAAGCTCTGCTTACTCCCAAATAATTCTTGCAGAATTTTGGAAGCTAGCTCAGCCAGGAGTCCAGCCCCACATGCTGCCCCAATCCAAATGCTTCAGATAAGCTCCAAATAGCTCTTGAATCTGTGATTCCATGTCTCATGTGGCCTCTTCCACATGCAAATTCCTGAGCTCTTCATTCCAGTTAATAGAAAGAATTCCTTTAATCTCCACTCCAATTTGAAAAGTGAACCTCATTTACAGACTTGTTTTGGTTTATGTTAAATAAAACTGAAATCAGTTCCTCTTATCTTGATCCAGAGTTTTAACATCATTTTTTAGTACTTCAGTTTTGCAAAATTAAGTATGAAACAACAGTATTTGTGGATTCAGTGATTCTTCACTGAAGGAAACTATTAGATACCACATTACTACCAGTAATATTAATTCTTCAGCAATACTGCAAAATTCTTACAATATGTTGCAATTCTCAGAAGTAAACATATCTTAACTGAAACTAGAGAGATCTCTTAATCCAAACCACTACCAAATGTTTGCATCAGGACCTTATTTATAGCCCTTATTTCTGCTCTGCAGCAGTGGATTTTCTGTTAAGACTTTTTCCTCAGGTCATTTCTAGAAGTAAAGAAAATTACTTATGCTTTTGGTAATCAGTTTTACAAAGAATTGAGGCTTCACTGAATTTCCTTGCAGCCACTCCAGGCCAAGCAGCTCCGAAACTCCTGGAAGGACTGACCCTCAGAAAAGGCCCTTCTCTGAATGCCCCACTGAGCAGCGGTGGTTTTTTTGTTTTTTTGTTTTTTTGTTTTTTTTGCCTCGGATTAACACAGTTCATCAAATAAACCTTGGCCTTACCTTTGGTCTCACAGTCCTGAAACAAGGCTGCCCCCCCATGCCTTGTTGTTAGACCTCCTCCACAGGGAAAGCAGGATACTCTCCCAGCTTCAGGCTGGTATGTTCCCAGGGGACACGGCAGGCAGGGCTTGAAGCCGTCAGGAGAATATTCACCTGGGGAGCACTGGTCTGGGAGAGGAAGAGCACACATTGGAGATGAAGGTGTGTTAGTGAGCCTGCACAGGATCTGGAAACCACAGTGGACCAAAAATGTACTTCTGTAAGTACTTTAATCTTAATATTATTGAATACTCATATTTCATATTAGCATGACTGGATTGTGTGAAAACTTCAAGTGCAACAAGCAATTGTGCAAATTCAGTAAACTAAACATTATGCCTCAAAGACTTTTAAAGCAGAAATGCTCTTACCATTCCCCTGACACTGGATCTTGGATAAGGATTATCTGTGCACTGGGCTGCTGTGTTCTGCACGGTGCACAGACAACACTAACTCAATCTGACTGATTTTACTTAAACACACTCAATATTATCTACCAAGCCCAGCAATATTCATGAGTATCTTTGAAAAGTTCTGGTTTTCAAACTTTTCACAAAAGAACTGGCTTCAGTGCCGGTATTTAATAATTACCCTGGCTCTGGAAAGGCATAAAACACTGTTGCAGTTGTTCAGCTGTGCTGAAAAGTTCTTGTCCTTTTAAGACCTGTTACGATAATAAACTGTTAGTTTTAGTTTATAGCTCCAATAAATCACTCAGTGAATAGCTGTTTTGTTAGGAAGTTAAATTGGCCTTGGCTTCATTTCAGGATATATGACTAACAACAAGCAGGGCATTAACTACCGGTCATGATCAATGATGAAGAGTTTTGTTTATGGCTGATACTCCAAGAGGAATAGTTGAGTGTTCCTCCTTAGCTTAAAAATAAAACGCAGCAGGTTAAGCAATGACCTGCAGCTTATCAATGAAAGCTTGTGAGGAAATCTCAGCTCTTGGTTCTGACTTTTTCCACCACACATCACTTCTGCCCTCATAAGGACACACATTCATTTGCTCCCACGCCTTTCAAGGCTTTCTCCATTTTATAAACATTCCTACAGAACACTCATCTCTGTACACTTAGCGCACTTCCACAAACATGAATGAATTCAGGCTTTCATTGCAGCGCTCCTAATAAGGTAAGGAAAGAGCACTATTTACAATTCCACCACAAGGAAAGACAATTCAGGGTTAGGAAAGGTGATTTTGAGAGGTGGCTATTGACTTCAGAAACCTAGAAGCAATCGAAAGACCTGAGCAAATCTCCTTCCCTCATGAAATTCCATGGCTCTACAGGAAATCAGTGCTCTGAGTGGCCTTGCTAGAAAATATCTGCCCTCTGCTATCTCCCCTTAGCCTGCCTTTTTCCATTAATTTTAATCACATGTCAAGTTTGGGGTGGTTTAAGTTTGTTTGTTTACATTTGGAACAAGGGGTGTCTCCACTCTGTGTTTTGAACAGAAACACTGAATATACAAATTCAATTTTAAAACCATACTTCTTTCCTAAACTTGCTCAGAGTCCAGCAGAACAGTAGGACATCTATCAGAGCTCAAAGCAAACCTGCCCCAGGCAGGAATCAAACCCACAGCTTATGAGGAAATGTTGCATTTGAGAACTTATCCCATCAGATCTCTCTCTACAACTTTTTGAAACCACATGTTGTAAAAATTGTAGAGATCCCTGTGGGATACAACTGAGTTAATCTAAATCTTCCTGGATTATTTAGCAAAGTGCCTAATTTTTGAAAGTTTTCATTGAGGAAGTAAACTTAAAAAGACCTCCTCAGACATCACTGAGATCCTCAACATGGGTCAAAGGAAAACTTTTCTATTAAATCTGAACCATTTGAGTCAAGTATTTCCTTCTGATTTTCCTAAAAGGTGGCAACAACAGCAAGAAAAAAGTCTAAATAGCTACCAGCACTGCACCACCGTAATAGGGTGTTCAAAACCAGCTGTAAAAAGCTCTGATTTCTGAGACACACCAAACACTTCAGGCTTTCATTGATCCAACGTGCATTTGAGACAAGAGGTCACTACATCCACATATAGATTTAGCTGTTTTCAGTCTGACAAATACTCAATATCCAATGCAAATACTAGAATTACTCCATGCCATGTCCAAGTTTTAATGCCTCAAGCTCACGAATGTATCAGTTTCTTCACAAGACCACATCAAACCAAGTTTTTCACAGTGGTACGAGTGTCCAGTTCTACCCACAAACATATTCCCTGTAAACTGCTCCCAGTTCCTCCTCATCTTCCACCTAGAAATGTTTCAAGCACAGACCACTCATCCTGCCCAGAGCACAGAGCTGGGGTAATGAGGAAAGCCTGTTTAGAAGCTCACAGCATTCACCAGGGCCCAGTTTAGCATAACAAACAGACTTAGTGTTAGATTTAATTATAGTAACATTAATAACAGGGGCATTGTTTCAACACAGAAATCATCCCACAGGAATCCATAGGATTGTGCATAAAATTAGTATGAACCTTCCCTGAAAAAAAGCTCAACAAAATTAACAAAAATCAAAAATCCACAGGAAACATCTCTAAGAAGTTCAGCTTTTCTTGTTATTTGATTAAATAAAACAAGTTTATGAGCTTAATTTTGCAGAACTAGAAACTGCATGATCCTGCCTGACATGTGGGAAATACCCAGTCAAAACCAGATCCGAAGATTTGCAAATAATGACATTAAATCACAATTCCACTGGCTGGCTTTGCTCTTTTTTTCAGAAACTTGACTGTTTTTCTCCAAATGAACAAAAGAACAAATTGCCTCTAGTAGACTTCATTTCTGCAGCCACTGTCTTTGTTTATCTTCAATACCCATTAAAAACCTGGTCTTGAGTCTCATGCAGCTGTTTTAAAGGGAAAAAAAAAAAAGTGAAAGCTTTTCTGATGCAAAAACAAGAAGAAAAGGGGGGTGGAGGGGAGAAGAGAGGGGCCCAGAGGGAACCAGGATTAACAGTTACAAAGACATTTAAAGGCTCTTCCCCTCTTTTCAACACATTAGCCTTTGAGCATTTGCTCCTATAGACAAACGCTGTAGCATCTCAGGGGCTGAGAAGGTGCACCTCATAAAGGAGGTCATGATCCACCAATTCACCATTTTCTTAAGAATGATGCCTTGACTTTATAAGGAAGATCACCAACAAGTGATGCAAATCGATTCTGAAGCAGCATACTTTAAGTTATTGTGTTTTAGCGGGTCACACATTCAGGTCACGTGAGATGGTTACGCATTCTAAGGATTTATGTCTCGGATCTATGATTGTCAGGGCAAGCAGGTTAGCAGGAAAAATAGCCCCCTTTTCCCCCATTTGATAATTCATTTTGTCTCGTTGGATTTCCATAAAACTGTGTTAGAAAACCCCAGCAACAACAGCTGTGTAACATAACTATTAATTATAACAACTGCAAAGGCAGGCAGCACTTCACTTTTCCCTTCAAATATCTCTCTTATACTTTTACAGTGCCAGTATTATACCACGTACAAACTTTTGAGATGTGGTTCATCATTTTGGATGAAATGTTAATACCCTATTTGCATCCTCTCAGCTAAGGGGACAAAACTGCTGAATGTTGAGCAGTGAAATGCACTGACACCTCCCACGCAAGATGAAGCTGCTCATCATTTACATCAGAGAAGTGCCTGTGCCAGTGCTGCTCATGCCTGCAGTTCTCTGAAGCGACAGCTCTTTGGGTGAATCCACTTGGAACTCCTGTGAAGCAAGGACATGCTGTCATGTCCTTTTTTGCAGCAATTTTAGGAAATAGTAATTCTCATTGCATCCTTCCACCTCTGAAAGTATTGGTGTGCCAAACACACAAAAAAAAAAACCCCAAAAAAACCAAAAACAAACACAAACAAACTGAACAAGCAAGAGGGTTCACATGCAGTCTTGACACACTGACATTCCAAAATGCATGTTTATTACCTTAAGATCTACTTTAGTGCAGAAAGGTCATATTTCCGCTAAGAGAATCCAGTTCTCTGGAAAGGCTGATGGAAGTTCCATTTTGCTATATGCATGTCATGTGATATCCACTGTTGTGGACCTGTCACTGGTTACTCCTTGGAAGCCGTACACAGGATTTCATGGGATTAACCAATGTGAGCCAGTGCTGAATGTGCCCATCATTGAT
>VZTX01011993.1:52215-76769 GCA_013400915.1 Pardalotus punctatus
AAAAAACAAAAAACAAACCACCCTCCCACCCTCTCCCACACAGATCCCTGAGCTAGCTTCTTGCCTTTCTTCACCCTGTTCCCACTCTGCTCTCCTCTCCTCCTTTTTTAGCTCCTTCTGCCTGGCGTCCCAGCAGCAGCACCAGCCCCCAGCCTTACCTTAACCATTCACCCTGGGACAATCAGCTTTTTCTAAGGAAATGAGGCGTACATAACAACACTGCCTCTGTGTGTACTTTTATGTCCTCTCAGCAACCAGGGAGTTGTCTGCCCAGCTCCCAGCAGCCTGATAAGTGATGCAGAGAGGTTTTAAAGATACTAACTTTCTGTACATTTAATGTAAATAAGCAGGGAACAAGTGAAGGAGAGTGACCTTCTTAAGGGCCATGTAAGTGAAAGACTGTGGTGCAAGTTGCACCTCCTGTTTGATCACAGCAAATGTGCACAAGGATATGGTCTGAATAACTCAGCTGAAGAAAGGAAGGTTCATTTAGTGATTGCACCTTGCTAGGCATGAGCAAATCAAACCATAAGGCACGAGACACATGGGGTCACTCCACTGCTCACAGCAGCACCTGTTAAGATGTCCAGAACAAACTGTGGCTCCAACTCAGCAACAGAAGAGGCCTGACTTTGACAAATTGTTCTTCAAAACCTTTGTCTTCACATGCTCAGTGACTCTGTTTCAACCACGGGCTGGTTGTTTGTGCTCACCGTACCAAAGAGTTTTCCAGGCAGGCATTTCCCAAAATTCCCCTTTCACCCTGAACTGGCACAGAAATGCCAGATATGCTTCTCATTTGTGCTGCAACATTAAAGTGGTTCTGCAGCTACCTAAAAACAATTGTGTTTATTTGCTGTTCCAGTGTCTAATTGTAATTCACATTGCCTTGTCCACCTGCAACATTTTCAGCTTACTCGTTGTTTTTTCCAGATGGAATCACAAACGTCTTCAGAGTCATAGTCTGTACAACTGGACTGAGAGAAATTTTTTCAAAGCCTTTCTCCACCATGCAACAAAACAGCTTGAAAACTTCCTTGTAAACTCATCATGGTGAACTTTCCAACATTTTTCAGATTTATTGCAATGTTCCAAGAAAAAAATGAAATCTTACAGCTTTTTCCGAGATTTTCTGAGTAATTCCCTGCGTGCTTGCACAGATGCTTTAAACAAATTTTCTGTTCTACGAATCCAAGTTTTTCTAGAGTTAGCAAAACTGATTTGGAAAATCTATTCTTAGGCCAACTGCTGCTGCTAGAAGACATACTAATTCAATGTGACAAGCATTTTAAAGTCTTGCTGATTCACAATCCACCTACACGCTGCCTACCCCATGCAGCCTGAATTAGCCGTCATGGTTGTTAGGCCCCCGTTAAGATGTAACATCTGACCTCTCTCCTTAACTTTTGTGCTTTGGAAGCATTTACTATGACTGCATTATGGTGGTGCCCTCCCGTGCCATGATAATTAAGACTTTTCTCAGTGCTTCCCTACAAACCCCCTACTCTCCATGAATTTATAACTCTGTCATGAAGATTCTCTGGAGCTCTGAGCTTCATCAGCAAAACGAATGTGACAGTATTGAATTCTGCTCAGCCTTTGCTTTGGGACAACGGAGAGGTGAGATGTGCACAAGCTCAGGAACACAGCATTACACTGAATACTAACTGGAGTCTTAAAAGTAACACTGGTGATGTCAAGGCCATTGGTGCCTGGTGTTATTCCCAGGATTTCCACCTTCAAACTTACTGCTTATCAGCTGTAGTGCAGTGCACCGAGCCCTCAATCTACTCTGTACCACAGCAATTGCCAGCGATTAATTCATAGAGAGACACATTCCAGCAGCACTAGCAGCACCCCCCACTTCTGCACACACATGCTTCCTCTCTCCTGGACAAGCAAACCGTGATCCCTCCAAGCTCACCAGGCCTGAGCCAAACCGTGAAACGCACAAGATGGTTCACCCCTAATTCCCACAGAACTCACCACATCTGTTACCCGGCTGCATCTGTCCCACACCACACGCCTGCTGTGGCTCTGATGGCTTCAGAGCCTTTTTGGCCACCTCGTGGTCCGTGCCAGAGACGCGGATGCGGAACTGGTCCCTGCTGACCGTCTTCCGTAAGGTTCTGATGGTTTTACGGAACCTCTTCTCCGTCTTCTTCCGAGCACAGCGGACATCACACGTGTCTGAAAGCACCAGAGGTGAAAACTGCTGTGAGTGACCATGCACAAAATCACACCCAATTCAAAGTGCCAACCAACTCAAATCACTGAGAAAGCAACCTCTGGGAACAAGCCTGAAATCCTTAACGACAAACCCACTGGGAGGCTCTTTGATCTTTGAAACTATCCCCATCCCTCACTCTTTCTGAAGCAGTAAAATGAATTTGCAAAACAGGAGATACTTTTTATTATCATTTTGCATACAGACAGAAGTGAAAAATACAGAAATTAAGGAGCAAATGGCAAGAAGCTTCAAACCGCACCTTAGATTATTTTCCAACCAACCTGTCACCTCCTTCCGGCTTGTTTCAAGCTCAAAGTCCGCAGTGATAAAAATCTCTCTAGTCGCTGTCAGTCTACTGAGGGCTCCATGAACTCTCTTGCCAGAGCTGCATGTTAGGTTTACATAGTGGAAGCTCTCCATTACTGAATTTTGTCTCTCTGTATGAACAAAATCAAAGGAAGCAGAAGCTTGGCCAGCTCTGTTATTGAACATTCACCGGCGCTCAGCGCCTGTGTCATCGTGAAAATTAAAGAGGAGGAAACCATCAGCTCCACGTGCCAGTAAATGAACAGTCTGACCATTCTCTCAGCTGGTACACCCTCACACAGGAACCATGACCATTTGTATGGTTCCAATGAGGAATAAAGTTTAGTTAAAGAAAACACCCAGAATACGCTCTGGTTCTGGAGTAGTTAACTTGTCACTGAGCATTGAGCACAGTTTCTCACTGTTACTCTGCTAAGGACAAACAACCAGACACACTAATTCATCATATTGTTTAATGACTCCTTTCCCCATTTTTTTCTTTTTTTTTTTTTAAGTACTCCTCCTCATTCTCTGCTGACTTTGTAAATTCCCAGGCTGTACTTTCTGCTTTGGAACAGATGGAATAGCTGACCTCACTGCATCCATCTGGGGCTGCTGAAGTATGAAAGGAAGACAAGAGAAAAGAGGAATAACCCTTGAACAATAGTCAGCATAAAAGGTCAGGAGATTCTTCAACGAGGCATCAGATAGTAAAGAGCAGGTGAGAAAGGAAAGAACAGAAAGATAAAAAGAGGAAGAAAAAGAAGAAATCAAATTAACAAAAAGAACGGTGGATTTTACTGAGAATCTATTAACAGTGTTACAAAGAAAAAGGGCTAGGAGCTTTCCTAGCAAGACTGTAAGGATGCTACAAGGAAATCCTGAGATCTGAAATAGCTATTGCAAGAATCATGGCTGGGCAGGAGTCAGTGAAGAACAGAAGGCCTACATTCCTCTGGTTTGCTTGTGGTGTACTTCATATCTGGAAAGCACTTAACCCCTGAGCTATGGCTCTAACCTGCTTACCTGCATTTTTTTTATTCATACCTGGTATCATCTGTTCCAGACCATCTTGAAACATCTCAGTCTTTTTCAAACTACATTTTCCTTCATTTAATTTAAAGGTTACGCTTATCTTGATGGCTGAAGCATCTTCAGGAAGAAACAATGACACGTTATTTTTTTTTAAAGGAGAGGAAAATTGAGATAACCCTAACGTCACATCATAACGATGACAACAAAAAATGTGCTGAAGTGATCATCCCATAAAACCTAATGAGATTCCAGAACCCTTCTGCTGTGAAGCTTGTTCACAACTGGAATTAGAATGAAGTGCCGTACATTTTATAAGGCGGAAAAAAAAAGCGAGAGGGAAAAAGAAGGAGATCAATACCAGACCTACTATTGGGTAAATCAAATAAGGGTGAGCTGAAATCAAAGGAGATACTCCAAATCATTTCATAAAGTAGTTTACGCCTATAGATGTGAATGCTTTCTAAACTTTACTGTCCAACAGCTCAGCCTAAACAGGTTGTATGTTTCCAACACTGCCCAGGTTTGGTTGACTAAAAGGAGACATAACTCCTGGTCTAGCTGTTTATTTCACTACTGTTCTTTTTTCTCATTAAGTTTTGGGTTGAATGATGCTAATGAAGCAGCCAAAGGGGAATTTTCTGTGGTAGTCATGAGCTACAATCATGAGGAAGAGGAATTAAAAAGAGACAGATTATAATGAAGAGGGATAATAGAAAGTCAACAGAAATACCTTTGTTTCACAGCTCTCAATGAAAATAAATAAGTCAAACTATGTAACAGTAAATGTGGTGATTACCCAGCCAGCTGGAAGCATTTGCATTTTGCTGCTTTTTCTTAAGCTGAGATGACCTGCCACAGGTGAGGGTGTAGGCATCTTGTGTTCCTAACAGACAGACAGACAGTAAAGACAAAGGCACAGTGCACAAACTGAGGACTCCTGTAGCATAAAAGACATTTTAGATTTGTTGATTGGCATCATCATACAATGTTGTCCATAAAATACTCCACATTAGAACTTGTGTCTTCCTGAGCCATTTAAAGGATTCAGGAAGAAAAACAGCATCTGTCCCCTAGGCACCGGCCAGGTCTGCACGCTGTGTCCTGTGTGGACGAATTCTCAGACCCCACGCAGGGCTGGAATGCCTTTGCCCCATTCAGCAGTGGCTCTCAGGGCCAATTAAGGAATGGCCCAGGGAGCACAGAGAATTCTGCCCTGTCTTCCCCAGCTTCAAACAGACACTTGTCGTGAGAGGGGAATCTGAGGGTAGAGTGGTTATAAAAGACAAGGAGAGGGGGGCTTCCCTGGACACCGTCAGGGGTACAGCCCTTTATTATCTGCAGCGACAGAGGAAAGGTCCCTGTTTATTGAGGACTTCTTGGGGCTTCCATGAGAGTTAGGAGGCTGGCCACTCTTACCCTCTGTACAGAATTGAATGCTTGGTTTTGTTAGCTTGGACTTACCAGAGAATACTTGGACATCTGGAGAGCAGCTTAAAAAGCATCTATCACTCCCAGCACTCTTAATGCAGTGCAGCAATACCTTGGGTGACACATTATCAGACAAGGGACCTTTTGTCTCTAAATGAGATAAAACAAACACTCACAGAATTAAAACATCTACCTTCACCCTACTAAAAAAAATCAACATGCAGCTGCTTTTGTGCATGCAGCCAGCACCTGAGAGCACCCATGCAATTGCTATGCCATTTAGACAGAAAACTAAAGCAAAACAAAACCATTGGAAGATAACACTACAAAAGTAATTTCCTTTGTCATGAGCAAAACCTTCTCATGCAGAGGAACAAAAAGAAATAGAAGAATGAGCTAGATAAAAGCACAGGAAAGAAAGCATCAAAATCCCTCAAAGTATCTCCTGTTTTTGGGGTAGATTTTCCATTTGTTTTTATGAGTTTCAACATCGTTACCATCATGCCTTGCTAAAAATTAAAGCAGAATACCAGGAACCATGACTCACACCACTTAACTGGACAGACCATCACATTTGACTGTAACCATATGGCCCACCAGACACATCAGGAGTAGAAATGCATTTACTAGACACCTTACCAACACAGTCCTTTTTATTCCAGTGTAACTTGTAGTTGGAGTGACACAGGCATTCATAGTCTCCCAGTGTGTTCACACATAGCTGCTGGCAACCACCATTGTTGATGCTACATTCATTAATATCTACAGAGGAAAGGTAAAAACACTTTAAAAGTTGCTCTTCCCAAAGTTCTGCACTCTAACTCCACTAGGCAAATGTGGACACAAATACTGCTTAGTAAGGTTTGAAAAATACTTCAGGAATGCTACCTGGACATCCACCTTGAAATAGTTTGTCTTCATGGAAATCCTTTGCTAAATGTCAAAATAGACCAGATATTGGTGGCTCATAATTAAACAATATCCAGCCTCAGCAATATGATAACAAATTAACTCTAAGCAAAGCAGATCAAGTCGAACCTGCATTGCACTGTGTCTGGCTAATTAATATTTCTAGTTTGAAATAAAGACAGACAACATGGACAGGATTCACACCAATCAATCCTTGAAAGCGCTCCAACAGATGCAACTACTGTGGAACAGTTTGGCTCTGTGGGCAAACATCATCATTGCATTCCACTCGTCTCTTTTGGCCAATTATCAAATTCTGGGGCCTTGTTCCACCCAAAAAATGCCAATAGGAGGAGGAATCACTGGCAACACATGTTGTCTCTGGTGCAAACTCACATGCTGATGCCAAATACAGCATTCACCAGTGCTGTATCCCAGGGGTCAATAGTGGGGCCAATACTATTTATCCTCCTCGTTAGATCTGGATGGTGGGACGAGAGTTCACTCTCAGCAAGTTCACTGATGATACAAAACTGGGAGGAGTGGCTGATACACCAGATGGTTGTGCCACTATTCAGAGGGACCCTGACTGCCTGGAGAAATGGGTCAATAGGAATCTCATGAATTTCAACAAAGGGAAATGCAAAGGTCTCTGTCTTTGCTGCTCAGATCCACCCTGAGGAGGGTTGCACTTCTCCCCCCTAGCTTTATGGCAATTGTGTATAAACATAGAAAGCTGCCATCAAGAAACCTCTTGAAAGTCCCATAAAGTTTGTGCAACTGAGTGTGCCTGCTTCCACACACACATATCTCAATGGCAGTAAGTTCTTGCCACTGCTCTCCCCAAACTAGATACCCTCTAAGTGACAATTTCTTAGAAAACACCTCAAAACACATTACAAAACTGATCCGATCTGGGGAGAAAATATGCTCTTAACAGAACTGAGACAGCAGGGGTGGGAATGAGCTGCAGAGGAATAATGGAGAAAGAAGGCAACACCTTAAACTGGTACTGCTGCCCAAGGTACCACAAAATCAGCCCAAATCTTTGGTTTTCATTGACCTTTTGTTAGGATGCTGCACGCAATGGCAACCTATTATCTCTAGCACTTACTGACTTCTTCCACAGAGGTCAGAATGTGCACTCTCAGTATCCTACCATCCCTGACCAGCCTGTGATTGCCAGTCAATGAGGGACTTACTGTGGTATGAGGATTAGCATCTTCTGCACAGCGGTGTGACAAGAAAAGGCCAATTAGCAGCCAATAGCAAAATTACAGTACCTTTTCCTCACTGGTAGCCAAAAGAAATTGAATTAATGCAGAGGAATTAATCAGAAGTCTTCTTTTACCAAGTAGAGCACATAACCATGTTATTCCTTATCCATGTACATTCCCCTGTTCATCAGGATAAAACACACTGATGTTGTAGCCCTGTAATCTTATTTGCAGGATTTCTAGAGGCAGAGGGTAGAATAGAACAGGCACACAAAGATTTCTGAATTGTTATCTCCAACTGTGCTCATTCTGCCTCAGAAATAAACAGGTCTTACTCAGAATTAAGTAAACTTTGGAGTCAGCCAGGCCTTGCCTAGAGCTTATACAAAACAAGTTTAATTCTATTTAGTGTCCCAGTTATTCGTGTTTCCTCATATTAATTCTGGGAATTTGTCACATGTTGAGGTTCTGTGAACAACTTTCTCTTTCCTTGAACTGCTCTTGTAGGAAAGACGTAAAAAATTTAAGAGCATTAATCTTGGCCAATGTAAAGTGTACTACACCAGCAAAATTCCAACCTACATCACA
The DNA here is from genome assembly GCA_013400915.1 of Pardalotus punctatus. NCBI lineage: Eukaryota > Metazoa > Chordata > Aves > Passeriformes > Pardalotidae > Pardalotus > Pardalotus punctatus. Next base: position 59,929 of record VZTX01011993.1, read on the forward strand.
CGAGGATCTGATATATGCACAACAGCAACCTGCAAAAACATAATTTTCAGAGTCATTCAGAGCTTACTGTTCTTAAAGACCCATTCTCCTGACTTTTCACTGAACACCACTTTGCAGGGACACCAAGCAGAGCTGTGGGAACAGCCCTGTGTCCCAGGGCCGGTGGCGTGCCTGTAACTCACCTCCACAGTGTGTGAAGCCATACAGGGCGTATCCTTTGTTGCAAGAGCACTCGAAGGTGCCGGGGTGATTGATGCACGTGTGGTCGCACGCCCGCTCGAAGGAGCATTCATCGATGTCTGCAAGGTTTAAAGGGATGCATCAGAACCTCTCGGGCTGCCCAGGGAGCTCTGATGAGCCAACAGGGTTCAACAGCAGCAGAGATGTGCAGATTTATGTGAACTAAGTGAATTCTTGCAAAGCACATAATGTAACATAATGAAATTATGATTTTTAGAAGAACGCCTAGTTGGCCAAACAAGCTTTTTCTTGGCAAGTGTAAAAACTGCTGTTACATTTTTACAATTATGTTTAAAACAAATTGTTTCTCTTGTATGGGAGAGGAAAACTGCTGACAAAACTCTTATTTCATTAAGATTACTCCACATAGAAAACATGTCTACAAAGGAGAGTATTGCCAGTTTTTTCTCCCTAAATGAAGCTCTGTATGAATATACAGTGCCTGATTTAAGCCTGCTGAAAATCACAGTGTTCTCTGAGAATGAGCATTCATTATGCCATCAAAAGGACCTAAAATTTCTGTGCTAATGCATCTTGCATGCCAGGTAAGAATGTTGCAAGACACAAAAATAGTTCACATCAACTTCACTAACACTTTTCATCAATCTTTTTCCTCGTGCTTTGGCATGCATCAAGATATCACTTTTGAAACAGTCTAGGGAAAGTAATAGAAGTGACAGGGACAAAAGGGAGATGCAAGCCTTTAAAATACATAAACAGATTCCATTAAAAAAAAAACACCTACAAACCATCTTGAAAATCAAATGTTTATATAGTAGGTTTTTTCCATTTAAATAGTTGTCCTTCTTTGTTTATAAAGGATAGGATTGCACCAAAAAAAACCCAGGTGAAAATTATTTTCTGTTGGTCAGTTCAGCCTTCTGTAATTCACCTTTAATGTCGGCTGGTTGCCTAGGAAATGGCATAATTCACCATTTGGCTGACTGACTTGACATTGTTTCATCCTGTGGCTTTTCCACAACCACAGACCATTTTGATCTTCATATCTTTTGTGTATTTAAGCAGCTTAAATAGAATTGTTAAATCTATATGTACAAACCATTACACAGCAAAGCAAATATGCTTTTTAAGTCTCACAGGAGAAATCCATGTCATCCTCAAAATCAGATGCTCCATGATGCTGTAGAGAACAGAGATTCCAGTCTGTCTACAGACCTGTAATTTCATAAACCACGTATATCTTCTTTCCTTTAATAATGAACTCATGGCAACTAAATATCCTATTAAGAAAAAATAGTCTCACTGCAATGGTGAATCAGTCAGTAAGATGGAGAGAGACACATCGTGTAATTTTCCCTGTAAATTATTTTAAGATCATTAAGGCTGGGGGAAGCATTAACCTCATAGAGAGCTTTTTAATATGATGCTGTCTCTGTCCCTTCCAGATAATAGCTCACTGTGCAATTAAACATATCTCCTACAATAGCATCAAGCCAACTGTATTAACTCAACAGCTGTTTCAGGAGAAAAAAATCCAAACTGCAGAATGGAAATTATTCTGGAGTCCATTATCACTTCATCATTGTAGTAGATGTCCAAGCCATGCTGATTTGTCCTACTTTTGTTGTACCATTGTCTCTCCAGTGCACATACCTTGACAGGACTTCTCATCTGTTAATAATTTAAATCCTTTTCTGCAGCTGCAATCAAAACTGCCAACAGTGTTTTTACAGAAATGGTCACAGCCTCCATTATTGGACTGGCATTCATCAATATCTGTAGCAAAAAAAATTTAAAAAGGGCTTTAGCAAATAAACACAGAGCTTCAGCACTCAACATGTTTCTGCTGCCAGATCCAGAAAACAGTCACGTCCAGTTGGTTAGAGGAGCCCAGAAACAAAATCTAGTGAGACTACCACAAATTGTAAGGAAGATCAGATCCAACTCTAAAGAATGACCCAGCCCATTCAGCCCCAGGACAGTGTTATTTGCTCTCATTTAATATATTGCTGTCAGCTGCATTTGGGTAATGTATTCATTAAAGACCATTCCCTAAGTTCTGTTTGGAAACACTTTGACTCCAAGGCTCTCTAAGAGGTTTTAGTGTTTTAAACATTCTCTCAATTTCCTCTCATAAGCCCTGCAGAAATCTCAGACAGAAACTTCCTGAGCTACCCTGTCCTTTTCACGGCAATATAAGAATGAGGCCTTTATCTAATATTAATTGACTCAGGCCTGGGGATTTCATCATTTTTGCTTAGCAGAGCAGTCTTAACATCTAGTTACTGGAAAAGCAATATAATACACCGCCTAACTGTGCCTCTGCACCTTGCCAGTGCTCTCATTAGAGCTGCCTGGAGCAGTGTATATTTATAAAACACATCCCTGTTTACACACTGATATTTACTTACCAGTTGCTCTAATACCCAGCTAACTGAGGGTAACTGAGCAGATTATTGGACTGGACACCTGTAAGCACCCACACACCTGCTGACCTCTGCCAGTACCGACCCCTGCTTGACCACAGAGCTCTATTAACTCTGAAAAACCTCACCTGTAAAAAATGAGGCTGCACAGGTGGAAGTGGAGAGAAGGAGGGCAGAGCAGAAGAGATTCTCTGCACATGATACACCTCATGTGGTGGAAACCACAGCCTCTACCCCTGGTGCAGTCCTTCCTTCAGTCAGATTGCACACTCTGGCATTCCTCCGGACACCAGGTTGCATTTTTTTTGAGATTAATACCTTACAGGATTTGGTAACACCTCACAGGTGTTGGTATATGTGTCCAGGAGTATAAAACCCACCTTTGCACGTCTTGCCATCAAACTGGAGCGTGAATCCAACGGGACAGCTGCAGTGGACTCCAGTGGATGTGTCCTTACAGGTGCGGTCGCAGCCACCATTATTCACTGCACACGTTTCTGGCCAAGGAGATGAAGCTCAGATTTGCTCAGGGATGGCAAAATGGTACCAAGAAACATCATGGGATACAAGGCACAGTCCCAAGCACACTATTCAAACACATTTAGCCTAGTACACACAAGCAACTGCTGTATACATGTGTTGGCAAAATGCCTGCCTCAGCTATTTCCAGGTTTTTTGTGGAGACTCTACAAACCAGCATACTGCCTTCTGGGTATTGTTTGTGTTTTAAGCACAAATCCCTGCTCCTTGATGATGAATTTGTTACTGTCAGTCAGTTTCTTTATGCCCATGCTCAATCCTGGTTGATCCTCAGACACTTCCCTCCAATGAGACACCTGGACACACTCAGCACTACTTAAATCCCTCCCACCACCCCTTCCCATGCTACCTGTGCTCCCAGCCATGGAGGATTACACCCACACCGAGCATTCCTTCCATCTGGAAACCCCAGGGACCCAAGCTTGTTCCTCTAACTTCCCCCTATGCAAACTAGGTCTAAACCTCACCAAACCTTTTTAGTGAACACTCCTAAAACACAGTTCTTCACAACCAACCAACCAGAAATAGCTCACTCTTTGGCATTCATCCTCTTGTCATCAGTCTAACCACCTCAGCCTAATAATTTTTTCGCTGGCTGGGCAAATGCAATTTTGCACCGCACATGTTGATTGAGAGAGCTGCAAAGATCGTTTTTTATGTCTGTTTTTTGAAATCTTCTTTCTAGCTCTGTATCATTGTTTCCTGTAGCATCAAGCATATGCTACTTATTGTCAAGTTTTGAGAGCTTTATTGGTTTATTCCCTCCCAGTCTCTCATCTCACATGCAGCATTGGCAGGCTGTGTCCAGCCTCCAAGGGAAGACAGAGTGCATCTTCTTTCTTCCTCTGTCAGTCTTTTTGAAAACAAGGCTATTCATTTAGATGACTGAACATTATGGAATAATATTATTTCCTTAAGAGGGAGTGGATCATCTCAGGAAAAATTCAGCCCAGAGCTGAAGGTTACTATAAACAGCAAAAAAAAATCCCACACCAATTCTTCAATCTAAATGGTTTCAACAAGGAGCAGAATTATTTTGGATCAGCACTTTTACCCATAAGCAACCGTCGCTTCACCCTCTTGTCCACATCAGCTGCTGCTGTGGTGTTCCCCTCTGAAATTTCAACAGCAGCCTCTTCCCTCTCTGTAAGGAACATAAAAAAAGCAAGTGAGTAAAGGTGCCCTGACCAGAATCCTCATCTGACATCCAACACACATTCACACTCAAACAGCTTCATCATACACTGAATCAGAGACAGCCGGAACTGACCAGGCAGAAATAAATTATTTTTAAAGAGCAAGTAGTAATAAAAATAATGAAGACTCTTCAGTCAAAACCATGAGAATACTTTGCTTTTGTGGTTTTCTTAGCAGTCATGTTTGCTTCAGAATTCTTAACAAAACAAAAGATGTGCTACAGATGTAGTAAACAGCAACAAGATGAAAGAAATAATTGAACTGTCATGAACTGTTCTGTTAGGAGTACACTGTCATCATCTATCATGGGCTAATTACAAGGACCAGCCACTTATTGAGCATTTGATTTCAATCAACAGACAACAAACTCTTCCAGAGACTGGAAGAGTTTATAAATCTTAAGTACTTTCTTTACTGGATAACTGCCTTGCCAAAATTATACATTAATTGATTACAGAGTCCCAGTTTTTACAGATGTAGTCCTTGGTTACACTCTCTGGCTCATGCTACACAAGAAACTGAACCTAAAATATCCTAGGGGGAAGGAAGCCTTCTTTGGTTAGTGACAGGCCTTGTGTTTCAGGGGGACCAGTGATAGTTACAGGCTGCAATAGTATTAGGTAGCTGCTTATATAGGGAAGCATAAATTGCCTGGACTCAACCAACTCACTCATGCCCTATGAGCTCCTTAGTTTTGAATTCCTTGACATTTTCTAGCCATGCTGTTACGAGGGGCATTAATCATGCACACACAGCACCACCACACCACCCTAGAGCTGGCCATCAACAGAAAGCTACTTCCCTCCACTGCATACTGACCCAGGCAGGTTTTCCCATCCACGTGCATGACGTACTTGGGGTGACATCCACAAACGGGCCCATTATCAGCATCGTCACACGTGTGTTGGCAGCCCCCATTGCCGTGGTTACACGTTACTACAAAGAAAATACACGTCACATCTCACAAGTACTTCCAGCATTGGTGAAAGATAGTGTGCAATTCCATTGCCATTTGAGCATCCAATACACCTTCCTGATGAGCCCATGTCCTGAAGGACTCTGTGAGACTGAAACACTGCAGAGCTCTCTCGTGGGGCTCAAATTCCCCTCATTATGAACGATGGCACAAATCCCAAACTACAGACACTACAGCAATTAACAGACTGGTGTGACAGTGTCCAGAAAAGACATCAATTCTGGTTTAATTGAAATGCACACAGTTCAGGTGTGTCATCCCACGTTAGCTGTAACATACCAAAACCCATCTCACTGCAAACAGAACACTATTTGTTCACTTTGGGAAACCATAAGCATATGCAGAATGTTGCATACAAATGCAGCTCCTCTGGTTCTTGGACAGCTCAAATCCTGGTCGGCATTCACAGGCAACTCCTCCTTTGGGCGTCTCTCTGCAGATGTGGGCACAGCCATGATCTTTGTTCATGCAGCTCATGCCTTCTGCAAAACAGAAGTACAAAAGCATCAGCACCCTCAGCATCCCTGGGAACAGGCAATAAAATCAGTTCAATACACACACAGACCACAGCCTGCTACTCTGGGAAGACTCCATAGGCTTGGGACAAGAAGTTTCAGCTTACAGAGAGGAAAGGCAGCAAGTCCAGTCCTGCAAAGTCAATGCCCCAAGGTTTTTCCTTCTGTGGTCTTTTCTGTTCCTTGACTGCAAGGTCAAAGAGCAACATCCACAGATTTGTACAGCACCTGCATTCCCATCTCACTTTATACCAGTGTTCATAAAACCTCATTTCTTTTATAAAATTTGCGACGTCCTGGCAAGATCCAAGTCTAAAGTGAAGCTCTGATTTCTCTGCTTAAAATAGCAGCCAGCAGACACGGGAATGTTTAGAACAGCAGTCACAAGAGTCATCCCAATTTCAATTCCTGGTTTATAAAGCAGATTCCCAGAATCACAACCCATCTCAGCAGTGCCCAAGTACAGACCAGGCCAACACGTAGATTGCACATATGCTCTATGTCAACTCACTCTGTTGTTAACCATTTTGTTTTCAATCTTTTTTCTGATTTCAGTAAATACCACCCAAGGTAACCTAAGTGACTATTATCACAGTGTTCTGTATTTCTACACACCTTCCCAGCTAGACAGAATTTAGTGCCCGTGCCTGCTTTAACCAAATGAAGAACCTTTGTGACACTAGTGACCGTATTTCTTTTGCTACACCTACTAAAACATTCTGTCATTTTTATCTCTGCAAGTTACAAACTGTTCATGCACAGCACTCAATGACTGCTGGAGTGTCTTGCCTGGTCTTTGCAAAGAGATAAAGTCAAATAAAGAGGGAGGAGTAGTTCTGAAAGTTGTTGTAAGAATTTCTTCCACCTTGCCCCGTGGTTCAACACAATCAGTGACTGCCATTGGCAAGAAGGTGGTACAATTTGTACAAACAGCATAAAAACACACAGCAGCTGGCTGAGCTCCTCAATGGGACCATTAGACCAAATTAAACAAATAAGTTTTCTTTTAACAGAATGCCACAGATTTTTTATGAAGTCCTCTACAGTGCTACAAAACCAGGAAAGGGAAGACATCTGTATGCTCTCCTCGGGTGTTCAGAGAGCACGCCTTTACCATCAAATTGTCTGCCTTGGCACATTTGGCTTACACCAGAACTCTCTTTCTTCTGAGTGAGAACATTTCATTTGTGAAGACTAAGTGGATCATACTTTGCTGCAAGGACTCATCACACACCACCCCAGTGAACTTCTCTGGAGATGAGCAGATGAGCAATCAGAAGCAGAACAGAAAGGGCACCCATGCTGTTAAAAAGGGATTGTGTGATCAGTTCCACACCCCATATATTTTTTAAACTTGCACAGCCCTTTTTTCAGCCTTATTGCTAAATGAAACAAACCCACTGCATTGTGAGGCAGAGGTCGGCTCGTCACCATTATTCCACTCCACTTCAATTAGGTCCTTGTTCTACACTGCTATTCTCGCCCCTTGAAGCAGCAGCTACAGGACCCTTTCTCTATTAAGACAGCTTTAAGCAACAAAAGAATGGATGTTGCAGAGCCCAGATTATTCTGCTCTACTGGCTTTTTGATTCCTTTCCCACAGTGAGGATTCTCCAGAAGTCCAACAAGACAATGAGACTTCAAATCCTGCAGCACACAGACACAGCCCAAGGAGCCCACAGGAAAGCTGTCACCCACTATTGTGTCAGTCAAGGAAGGAGACAACCTATGAGGCCACAAATTAGCCTCATTAGAGCTGGTGGTTTTGTGAAAATTCTAGTCCTAAGCAAGTAATATGATTTGGTCTGTTAGCTCAGAGGGGTTAGAGAGCATTAGGAGAATTAGCAGCTTCATTACTGTTAACAAAGTTATTCTTTTGTCTCTGTTGAGCTACCAAAGGGGAAACTGTTCAAGCAGGTACTTTGGTAAAGTTCACTGACACCAAACAAATGGTTTATATGCTCCATTTGGGATTGCTCTGTTTTGAACGAGCAGAATTCAATCAGGTCTCCACAGAGGGCTAAAACTGCCCTTTCCAGACCAGGATGCATTTTAATAACAAAGTACCCATTGTGTAACAAGGTACTTGACCAAACCCCCCAATATCTAGCTGGCCCAAAAGGCAGTTTCATAGAAGATACCCATAATCACACATTCCAGCATTTACTATGAGGCTGCTGCTTGTTTCCAAAGGTCATAAATTTCTCCCAGCCCCATTTTATAAGGCTGTATTAAAGACATGTCTGTAAAGCCATAAATGCTGCGGGGCTGCAAACTCCTTGGTGGACACAAAGTCTCCCAGGTCACATTGTTCCAGTTGCAATGGCAGACTGTGGTCCAGAAACAAACCCCAAACAAATTTTGGTCAAATCCTATCACATACTTCCCAGACACACAATTTCTCTTGCAGGAGACCCAAAAGTGTCTTGGGATGGATGACTCTGGATTGCCACACTCAGCCGAGAGAGGCGAGTCCAGTGTCTGCCTGGCTGAGCAGACACCAAGCCAGATGAGTCCTTTCTGGTGCCTGGACCTTCCTGAAGTTACCCAGCAAACCTGAGATCTGAGCACCCGTGTCACTGGCAAAATGCAGATGGTGCCCTGTGTACGAGTCCCCACAGCAATTTGAAACACTGCTTTCCTCTTCCAGATCCCGCTCATTCCCATCAATTCAGCCCAACAGGCAGAGAGCTATGACTGGGAAATACCACAAGGGAGAGCAACAAGATTTGCCATCCCAGAGCATTGGCAGCCACAAAGATGCAGTACACATGTACTCACAAAAAAAAACCAAAAAAAACCAAACCAACTCTGTTTTCCTTCAAATTTTTGTGTTTTCTAATATGGAGGAAGTTGAACAGAGAAACAAGGTGCATGTGCGTGGCAGCCCTGCCACCTGCTTTAAGAGCCTCTCACGATAAATTCATTCTGTCATATATAGATGAAGAGCAGCTCATTCCAGCAGAAAAATAAGTAAAACAATAGGATTGTGCGCAACTTCCCAGGACAAATTCAGTTCCTGTGGTTGAAACTCCAGTTCACTCTACTTCTGTGTATTTAAAGGCCAATATTGCAAACCACAAGGGAGGTCTCTCAGGCATTAATGTATGAAGAATCTTAACTGGGCTGGGAGACAGGGAGGGAAATACTCCCTCATTTTACAGATAAGAAGCAAAACTGAATAGAAGGTCTAGGCAATAGGTGCCAAAAACCACTTTGATCAATGCTGTGAGGTCTCAAAACAGAACTAATAAAGTACAAACACTGAGCAATGCATACACAAGGCAGAGAACAGAAGTCCCAGAAATGTGCAGAAAAGCAGAGAACAAAGTGAGGGGAAAGATAAAGCAGTGAGATTTGGTTTACAACACACATGCCCACCCAAGGAAAAAAAAATGTTAAAAAAAGGTGGGGAATCCCAAGGAGCACTTTACAGTAATGAAGGGGGGTGGGAGGGAAACAGTCACAGCATGAAAACCTGAAAAAATGGCTTTTAAAGAAAGCAAAACAAACATATCAGTGTTTTACTAAGAAGTAAAAAACCATTTCAAGCAAAAACAGTGTGTTGGGTTTTTTTCTTAAGACTGGTTTTGATAAAGATGAGTTTTATTTGATAGTTTTTATGAAAAAGAGATTATATTTCTTTCCCCTTTTTGTTTTCCTTTTCAAAGAAAAGGGCCTAAGTTTAGTGGATATTTTGGAATTATGAAAAAAGGGCCTTTTTGGGAAAAAAAAAGTTAAGAGAAATTAAATGTATCTTTAAGAAGAGAGGTAAAATCCCAAAAGTACAATCTAGGGAACAAATGTTAATGGCAGGGAATGCTGCTGCTGTCAGTTCAGGAGGGCAGAAGGTACTCAAGTAGCAGCAAGTATGAAAAAGGAGTTGGAAGCTTTTCCTCCCTTGGCATCAGACAAGACAAGGAGTTCAAGCAACTCATTTCTGTCCTTAGACACCTCCTCCATGGGCGCACACAAACACACATCCCTGCTCGCCAGACGGCCGGAGGGGCAATGCCTTGTCCCACCGCTGCCTTCTCCTGCCTGTCCTCACTCCTGCAGTGACAGCCCGAGCAGCGGCCTGAGAAACCACCTGACCCCTGTGAGACCAAGCCCAGGACCAGAGGGGCTCAGAATACAAATTCTGAATTCAAACAAAAGATCAATTCAGCTCTGTCAGATGACAGCCACCTCAGCACCCTCATCTGTGGATGGCCATATATGTCTATAAATGTTGATCTCTTCACTATGGGGATTTTTAAAGTGAGATTTGTTTATTCATGCTCAGATTCCTCTTACAGTTATGCCAACAATAAGCCATAGATTAAAGAAAGCTTTGCAGCTTTAAATACTTCTTACTAAAATTTTCGCTGTACAGTTCAATGGACAACTCCCTGATCTGAGCAACCACTTTAAAGCACTCCCTAAGGGCATCCAAAATAATTTTGTTCCATCTGATGTCTAATTAGATATCCAAGACTCTGATCTCTCAAAGATCGCTTCACAAAGGTTTCACTCAAAACAAAGCACGAGATTTGAATACCTTTAGGGCTGACAAAAAATAAATCTCTTAGCTGAAACCTAAACACTCTACAGGGAATCTAAAAGGCATCTGAAGATAATGCAGGTATTGCCCTGTAACTAAAGCCAGTGAAAACGGTCAGAACTGGCTGTCCTTCCATTTGTTGCCATTCCTTGGATTAGGACACATCTTAGGTGCACAACAGAGCATCAAGGACGCGGGAGTACAGCAGCACAGCCTCCAACAAGCACAACACCACAGACAACACGGGTGGGATCAAAGAGGAGGAAGGGATGCAGCGCCTTCAAAGCCACTTAGAAGATTGTGACACACTGCTCCTTTTAAAAGCAGAGAGGACTTCAGGACCCTTCCCAGCTTTGAAAACCTCAAACTAAAAATACTGCTGAAGATGGTCTCGAGCTTTTGCCTCTGTCAGAAGCTGCTGCTCGGTGCCCGGGGACAGCGCCGGTACCTTCGGAGCGGTGGATGCAGGTGTGCTGGTTGTCACTGAGGAAGAACCCTTCCTTGCAGCGGCACTCATAGCTCCCCACGGTGTTGACACAAACGTGCTGGCAGCCCCCGTTGTTGAACATGCACTCGTCTGTGTCTGAAAGAGAAAGGGAAAGAGAGAGATCAGCTTTGTGCTCACGCCAATCCATGGCACAGACAGACATCGGCTCAGGCTGGAGCCAGCCAGGCAGCTGAGACACCCCAGGCTTCCCTGTGGCTGTGGTTGTGCCGTCACCCTCGGGAAAGTGCATTCCTGCTGCTGCTCTTCCCCTGTTTGCAGCATTGCCCAAGGAGCCACAGGGCTCCCATGGAATGCTGGCCAGCCCAGCTAACCAGAGCTGCTGGTTACAGCCAAGGCAGAACAGCCTTGGCAAAGGCAGGTCAGGACCCCAGCACCCACAGGAACATTCCCTGCCCCTCACTGCAGCTGGATCTGGCTCCACAGCCCTGGTACATCCAGCTGAGCATCACACATGGGTCTGGCTGGCTCAGCGGGACAGCGAGATACTTTGGTTCCAAACCCATCCAAAGGTGTTCTCCCAGGAAGCTCCCCATTCTGAAGAAAAGGTGGAACAAGAAAAATACGAACCTCAAAATAAACTCAGCTAAAAACCTATCCCCTGCTCCTTACTTTCACCCTAGCTAGAATTCACACAACACATCTGTTCTGGTGCTTGGTTTGATTTATCATCTTCCTCCCTCAAGTCTAGGACATCATCACTCATTATCAGGGCCCCTGCTATGTTGCCTGAGTGCAGTCAAGAACAAGAGAAGTAGTCCTGGAAGCAGTATTAATCTTGATTTTGCAATATTCAGAGCCTCAACAACACCAGAGGACACAGAAGGGCTCTGCTTGCAAGATAACCAAGAGAACCAAAGAGCAGAAAAACTTCAGTTAAGCCTCTGAACAACAGGATGCTCTTCCAAATCTCCAGTTCTTTGGAATTCTAGCCCTTAATAAGCCTTTGTAACCACGTTGTAACCACTACCACCAAATAATTTTCCTACCCTAGTTTTCAGAAATTTTAACAGGAAGTAAAAAATGCTCAGTCACTTCAAAACAGGACAAAACATTGCTGAGGCAAAGCACTGGTCTCATTTGCAAATTCATCTGTAACATCGTGTTTGCTCCCTGTTCTGTTCATTGTTCCTGGCGAATAGCACAATGTTTTTAATTTAACATTGTAGCATTTCTGGCAGAAAACAGCTGTCTTTTAAAAAGAAGGAGAAAGAGAGGCTTTTAGTAAGAAGCATAACATAGTATTACAACAGATTTAATGTCTACTGAAGGCAGTGAGCAAGCCAATTGGATGCAAAAGAATGTGACCTGCTGGAGAAAAAGAGCGGCTGACATATCTCCATCACAAAGAAGCGGAGTATTTTAGAGTTCTGCAGTGATGTGAATGTGCAAACAATCATGAATAAACAGCCACCACGAGTCTTTAGTGCTACAGATTTGAACTCCAGCAGATGTTTCTGTCTTACAGACCTTGGAAAGCTTTCAAAAAAATCATCTCTTTCCAACAAGTAATTGTCTATTTGGCTTAAACCCAGGCACACAGCCGAGATCTTCAAAAATAAGGGTGAGAGGAGGGCAACCCTGGCGTGAACAAAGTAAATAAACAGATTAAGAGAAGATGTGATCCAATTTGCTGCATGCCAAAATATTTATTTAACATTAACATCATAACTCAAAATTGGCACATCAGTGGTAAAAACTTCATTGTATGTTAATGATATTTTATTTTATAGGTCTGCCACACAATACTGAGCAGCTTCCCAGTGACACAGAAGGTGGTAGATTTTGGTCTAAGTTATGTCTAGGTCTCAACAGTCACAAAAAACTCAGCTGAATATGCCTTGGGTACAAAGAGAATATACATGTGCCTTTTGGTGGCATTGTCAGAGGCAATGTGTGCCTTCACAACCAGCCCTTCACAGTAACCTCAACTGAACTCCCCTCTGTGTTTACACAAATGCAAAAATAAGACGGACTTTCTGTTATTTTATATTATCCACAGATATTTTGTTTCGCTCTCTACTTTATTTAGTCAAACATCTGGAACCTGGTGAGTTCACCCTCTCCTCCACTTCCACTGTTAGAAGGTGGGCACACAACAGGTTCCCAGCAGGCAAAGCCCAACACAATCCCACTGAATACTCCAGAGCTTTTCTGATTTGTCCCAGCAGAAAAATATAGCCTGGGGATGGTCTGAGCCCCCACCCTGATGTGCCACACAGGAGTGGGAAACAGCCCAGCCAAAACAACTTCAATTTTGCAGTGAGAGCAAAGTTGCCTCTGACTGACATGGGTATGGAGGTGTATCCAGCACATTCACATGGAGTGCAGCAGTAGAGAGGAACTGAGCCATCTCTGAAAAAGCAAATGGGACAGGCAGCGCAGGGCTGAGCCACACAGGTTACCCAGGAAGGGTCCAGGAAGCAGGACAGCTTCACCAGCACGAGGCTCTGTGGCCACAGGCTGACAGCTCACACCTTTCTGTGCCCTGCTGCACTCTCTGCTGGAACCCACCACAGCAAAGCCACGAGGTCTTGCTACCCATTTTTAAAGATTTTCATTGGGTGGCATACAAAAAGAAGACTATTGATGTCTTAAATAAAGAGAAAGATGGTCAAAGAGTGTGCATGAAGGGTTAAATGAGTATTGCCCTGAAAACCCTTCTTGAGCTGTGTCCTTTGTCACAACTAACCACCCAGGAAAATCCCAAGCACCGGGCTTAGTCCCTCTGTTCTTCAATGGCCTTCATCATATACAGCTGCTGCACACTCCAAATCACCCTCTCCTTTCAGGGAAGCCCCCACATTACAGATATATTTGAGAGAGAAGGTTCCTAAGCCTGGAAACACACCTGACAACTGATCCTAAACTAACTGTGGAACAGAGAGGACAATGATAGAACATGTTCTTTTATAGAACTCATTTCATGTGATAAGAGATGATGCTTGGCACACCTAAGCCCAAAGCACTCTGCAGAAATGTAGCACAGTTATCCTCATTTACAGAGGGGGGAAGAGCCACACTGGGGTGGTACTTCAGCACCTGGAAATCCTTAGTCCCACATGCAACATTCTCCTCTCTCTGAGCTGACTGAGCCCAAAAGATTGCCATGTGTTCCCCACAGATGCAGCCACAGGGTTATGCTCACATCACCACTCACACTGCTCACAAACACACTCCTTACCCAGGCAGTTGTGGCCATCGTGAGCCAACATAAAGCCATCATAGCAAGTACAGCGGTAATTTCCTGGAATGTTGAAACACTCGTGGACACAGCCCCCATTGAAGTCGTTGTCACATTCATCAATGTCTGAGGAATAAAGCAAAAGTCAATGTGATGGATGCTTGCCTGAGCGTTATAGGCAGAGATGCGACTGTGTAAATATGAGCAGCAACTGCTGTCCAAAATCATCATTGTCTTGCAAATACACTGTATTTAATGTATTTCTTGCTGGATGTTTCTGATGACTGAGAAAACACCATGAGACCCCCCCTTGCAAATTTAGCTTATATTTTTGAAGGCTGCTGGTTAAACAACAAATTCATTATCAGGCTGAGTGAAATGAACAAGTGAAAATCCATGCAAGATTTGCCTTTGATTTTGTAAACAAGAAGTAAATCATGTGATGAAACAATGACAATGATTTTAAAATCATTCTCCATTCTTTTCAATGGTTCTATTTTCTTAAAAATGCCCCATGCTGACACAAACAGCACATAATGCGCTGGTCCCTTTACCTTCACATTTCTTGCCTTCGCCAGTGTAACCCACTTTGCACATGCACTTGTACAGCTTCGGGGTGTTTTGACAAATAGCATCTGGGTGGCAGTCGTCCAGCCCCAGGGCACACTCGTCCACATCTGTGAAAAGACAGCAGGCTCAGGAGGGATGTCAGCAGGAGGAGAATGGGGCATGACTCCTGTACACATCCCTGAGGAGATGACAAGGCTGAGCATCTCTCTGCGGTGCCCACAAGAATATTGTGTTTGTGTGTAAGGACAGAAACATGCAGAGACAGTATCTGCACTTAAATTTGTATCATGTTCTACCTGCATATAGATGTATTTGTGTGCAATTCAGAAAAGCCTACAATAAGCTTTTGTGCCCCTTTATAAATGCATCCAAAACAATCTCTTCAGGGCTAGATGCCCCATGAAATTCAGCTGATAGTTTCACAGAAATTCATCAGAGATTGCTAATTTTTCTGATTTAACAAAAAACGGTCATTGGAAGAGTCCTTGATCACATCCATGCACCACCTGCAGGAAGCCAAATGATTTTTAAACTAAAAAGGGGAATTGATAGAAATGTACTTTCAAAGTCATCACCGACCCATTAAAAGACCGACTTACCATTAAACAGATGTACAGTCCTGAAATTATTTTTTTAAATACAAGAATAGTATCTGGTGAGCAGCACTGCCAAATCACCTGGCCAGCCATCTCAAAGCACAGCATACTGAAGCAAAATACCCAGGTGGAAACTTCAGAGAAGAAGAAATGAAGAGAAAGGGAAACACCAACAGGAAGAAGTCCTGGAGATGAAGAAGTGTAGACAGAAGAAGAATAAGAAAAGTTACAGGCAGCTCCAGACATCAGCAGAAATTTTTCACACAGCAGAAGAAAACTGAAACACACAAACAGGAAGATTTCCAGCAACTGGCTAAAAGGGAGAATTGTAGAAGCAATGCCCCACAGAGGTACAAAAAGCGCCTCCCAAAACAAAAAGCAGGGCATGAGTATCAGCAGAAGGCAACTACTTCAATAGTCAGCCACTTTTTATGGTGGGGATCACTTTCTAAAGCAGCATTTCAGCCAGCACTTCTCCCATTTACAATTATAGCATTCATCCTGCTCTTTTTTTTTCCTTTCCCCCAATCACAAAATATGCCTGTAGGTACTGCAGCAGCTGCCAACTGCAGAAAGTGTTCACTTGGTTTTAACTCCTAATGGGGTTTGGCAGTGGGAAACAAGGCAAAGAGCCAGTGTTAGAGCAGCAGTGCTTTCCTGGCTCTCAGGTGCCCACAGCTCAGGTACCAGCAGTAGGGTCCCCAAATACTGCCACCAGAACACAAGGAAAAGGTGGGAAACAGTGGAAGACAGCTGGGAAGAGCAGCAGAATCCACTTTCTCTCAAAGCAGAAAAGTCAAGCCATTAAAAAATGTGTGAAGCTGTGAATTGAGGGAGCAAGTCATGCAAGGAAGGGTGTGGGGAGTAGCTGAGGGGCCTCCAGCTAGTGGGGCTCAGGTAGGTGGGGCAGAAAGAAAGGATGGGCAGGGAAGAATAGACAGCGGGCATAAAGCAGCATCAGCCACCCAAGCCCTCGGCACGGGCAGCCCTCCCCTTCCCTGCGCGGGCCAGGGGGACACACCTGCCCCGCCAGGAGTCCAAGAAAACACACAGCAAGGAGGGGGCTTCCCTCTAAGCCAAGACGCAGAGACATCAACCCGATCCCGTGCCAGCGGTAGGACGGCCGCTGTGCTGGTTAATTTTTACACCAACCCTCCGCGATCTGCAGCGTGCGGTAAAGAACCGCAACAAGAAGCCGCAGCACTAATGCATGCAAAGATATAGAAAAGGCTAGGCAAAATCCATAGGCACGGGGAGCGAGATTTCCCCTTGCAGTGACAGTATCCTGAGCCGAAGAGAGACCCTGGAGGCACGAGACTGGGAGCAAACATCGCAGCCTTCAGCTTGGCAGGAGGCAGCGGCGGGAGAATCCCTGGGCTTGTTCCGCGGGGCCGAAGGCGGCTTCGCCCGCAGCACACGCCGTTCACAGCCCGCTCCCGAGGCTCACCCCGCTCCCAGGGCAGCGGGAACAGCCGGGAAAGCGGCACTGGCAGCACCCGCGGAACCCGAGCGCCCCGCGAGCAGCGACCGCCCCGCGCCGGGCACGGCCCCGCCACGGCCGCACCTCAGCCCGCACCGGCCCCGCGCC
>VZTX01011993.1:77132-178252 GCA_013400915.1 Pardalotus punctatus
CCGGGGCTCCCCGCGCCGCCGCCGCCCCGCAGCCAGCGCCCGGCGCAGAGACGAGCCCGAGCACGGAGCCTGTCACAGCCCGAGCACACGCCACTCGCCCCAGCCTCATCTGCGATTGTTCAGGAATATCGTATTGACATTTTTACTGTGTAATTACACCCCACTGCAGAGCGTGAAGCGCCGGCTGAAGGCCATGACAAATCCCACACATCACCCCACCCCCAACCCAGCCCCATCCCACCTCCATTCCCAGCCAGGGATTTCTCACAGCTGTCACTCCTTTGGCAGGTAAAATTGGCTCATACATTATTCAGTGAAATTATAATTTCCTAACTAATGTCTGACCTTTCAGGCTGCAAGCAAAAGCAGGCAGTATTCTTTTCCACCCCTCCCTCCCATCCCCATTTCACTGCCCTTTCTCTTTTGTTTTGTTCTGTGAGAAATACGGAGCTGTTTCCAGTTGCAAGGGTGGTTTATACACATTAGTAAATCTTCAGAATGAAACTTTCCCTCAGTCCTTGTCTTTGTTTCCTTAATGGCAGCTATAAATTACCACTCTCCTTTCTCACTGGAGCATCAGGCTTCATTGCTTTTGAAATGATCAAAGTTATTTTCTTTTTAAATCCGATGAGAAGCAACCTTTTGTGTCTCCTGGACGGTTTCAGTCTTAGTCAATCTCATCTATAAATACATAAAGCTGCTCATTAAACACTCCAAGGATCCTCCAGCCCTGCACCGTACCCCAAGCCTCCCCTCACCACCAGAAAGTAATAAATGAACAGAGGTTTCTCAGCAGTTTCCATGATCTCAAGAATAAGCCATCATACTTAGGGTGGGAATTTGCACACCTGTACATCTCCCATCCAGGAATATCAGCCAAGGTGTCTCCACAAACAACTCTCCCAAATGTACAGAGAAGCCATCTCCCGTCCAGGCACATGATTTCAATTCACCTTACAGAAAAGCTGGTACACATTTCAGGCACTGTCCAGTGAATTTCCCTCAATGAACTTGACCAGTATTAATTTTATTAACTTTCATCACAAGATTTGTAAAATGCATAAAGTAGGAATGCGTATGAAGATGTAGCAGAAAAACCAGTAAGAGACAGTGAAGCGTTGTGTACCCAAAATAACTAAAGTTTTCTGAGGCACCATAAAAGCAAAGCATCTTTCTTACTTCTGTAAACTAAAACATAAAGTGAGACATAAATATTTGGGAATGCCTGAGTTAGATCAAACGATCTCACTGCAGCTTGGAAAACAAACAGAACAATATCAAATTTATCTTAGCTAATGAAGCCGTTTCTTATACATAAATCTCTAAGTGTTTCGTGAAGGATACTGGCTATTATTTCACATATAACACACATTTGTTTATGATGAATTGCCATTAAAATATCTCTTTAAAGACACAAACCAGACAAGCTCAGACCTCAACTCAGATGCCTTTCTGTAGCCTTTTTAACTATTTCCATTCAGCTACAGAGTCATAGTGACAGATGACTACTCTTGGTACCAAGAGCTTTACTGGGAGAGAAAAGCCAAAAAAATCCTTAAGACTCAACTTCAGCACTAGGATAAATATGAGGAATGAAAAACAAACATACCAGGGCAGTTACACAGGAAGACACCCCAAATACGACTGTTTAGGGATTTTACCAGCAATTTAACATAAAATCAAGAAACAAAGTTTCAGAGAGGAAAATAGCTACTTCCATACAGGTAAGATGCCCAATTCCCTCCTGTCCTCCACTTTCACTATCACTCAAAGTTGCCTCACATTGAGAGATTGAGACTAAGCTGCCACAGAGCAGCTGGATGCAAAATCTGCTTCAGAAATTGTGCAACTGGTGGCTTGAGTAGAGATTACTACTTTTGCCTGAAAACTTGGGTTTAAAAACTGCTTTATGCTTCACTATCCTTGTTAAATTTTATTATTTAATGATGAGCAAACATCATTTGAAGACTTCTAGATGGCCATTTCATCTGCACTTTAATGAGAAGCAGCAACTCTGCTGGCCTGATTGACACTGCATCATATTGACCCAAAATTTAGCACGACTGAGTGAGCATAATGAGTGCTTGTGACAGCAGCTGAAAACTGGGAGGGCTGGGGGGAGATGCCAGAACAGTAAAAGGAAAGGAGCAGGCTGACAAGTGAGGAAATATTTTCAAATGTTTAATTGTTCCAAAGCACACACAAAATATCTCAGGGCTGTAGTTTCAAGTCTTGCTCATCTCCAGATGTACATTGAGTTTTGAGCAATTGTTTTTCTTTAGAATGAATTGTTCAAACTTTTGTACTTAAGACTTCCCATCTTACTGTCCCAGCATTCTCCAAGCTACCAAAGAGGTTGTTGAATTTTATGTAAAAATAACACATCATCAGTAATCAGCAGGACCTGCAGCACAGGGCCTATCTGAGACAGAGAGGAAATTTGGGGGTTATCTGGTCTCAAGGACTATAAAAAACCCTCTCATGTAACTTATATGCCTTGCCTAAGTCTTTTTATGCCACTTGTAGAAAAACTTTCCCAAAACCAACATCAGATCCACAAGTGACATTTTAAATGTTGTAGGATCTGCACCTTAAAATGCCACCATCACTGAAATGAACAGTTCCTGTTTATTGCAGAACTGAATACAGTACAGCCTATTAATATATACACGTTCTTTTGGTCAATACAGGAAAAAAGGAGACACTTTGCCACATGAAATAACTTTTAGACATTTGTGTTTCTTTGTGAGAACTTTCCAAGTCACTGCTCCAACAAATCGGTAACATTTCTAGACTTGTGTCTGGACCAGTCACGAAACAATCCCGACCTGTGCACCCAGCAGTTGCACAACACACTTTGCCCACAAGGCCCCTGCTCTTTTGGCTCCTTTTCCCTCAAGGAAACCTCGAACACCTGAGGCTACCTGTGATCAAGTGAATATGCTTCCAAAGCTGCACTTACCTCACAGCTCCATCCCGGCCTCCTCCACACCCGTCCCTGTCGTGTCCTGCAGAGGAATCAGGAGCAGCTGGTCCAAAGCCCAGGGAACAGAGATGGTCTCCGTTTCGGAGAGGCAGGTTTGGTGTCTCACCCAGGCTCAGCACGCCCACAGCAGGGACCAAGCCCACGACTGCACCCCCCAAATCTGTCCACGGATGAGGCCAGAGCATCGTGTCACCAGAGCATGGCTCAGGCCAGGCTGACCCTCTGGCATGTCCCCAGGGAGCCCACAGGGGGACACCATCAGTTGCTGGCAGTGCAGGATCACCCCCAGCTCAGAATGATTGACGTGGTTCCCCCAAGAGAGATATTAACACTTGTTATTTCACTTTGCTTAAAAAAAGCCTCCACCACAGGCCAGGAAGTATGTGAGAGGTGAAGGAACAGAGACAGCCCCAAATTAATGATCAAACTCCTTCCCTTCCATCTTCCCTGGTGGTATAAAACATTCAATGATGACCTGACAGAGTTTGAAACAGAGTCAATGTGTGTACTCACAGACACCTTCCAAGGTCTGCATCAGTCCCTCTGCCTTCCCTTTCTCCCCATTCCCTGATTCCTGAGCAGGCATCTCTTCCACTGGTGCCAGTCCTACTGACAAGGATGGCTGGAGGGAAAGCTACACTGGAGCTGGGAGGGAGGAGATGTAGTTGAACAGATCAGACACAAAACTGTACAACAAAGGTTTCCTGGAACGAGCCACTAAAATGTCCCACGTACCTGCAGCCAGGCAAAGAGCAGATGACCAGCCAAATTATAACAGGCTTTCTGAAAATAGCACATTAATGCTATTTTTTCATGTTAGAAGACAAATTTTATTGCAATTCAGCAAATGAGCTACACCTGTAAAACTGTTTTATATATCCAATTCACATTTAATGTCCAATGGATTGAAATGTCACAGGAAAAATTAAAAAAGGAAAACAGTACCTGGTTTTGTCATTATAATGTAAACTTCAACACGGCCCTTAAAAAAAACAAGCCAGTGATTTCCCCATGTAGTAAAATATATAGTTTATAAGGTATTGATGCTTTATCTTAGTTTAACAGCCAATCTCTAGGTATAAAATAAAGAGCTACAAAGATGTAAAGTACGTGTACAATTTCTTCAAGTATTTTCAAGTATCCTATAGTCTCTTCACTACGGACAAAATTCATTTGACAATATACAGAAAAAGTTAACTCTGAATAGTTTCACTGCAGAAATCTTAACATATTCATGAATTTAAAACACATAAAAAGTATGGATCATCCGGCTAGTAAGTCCCATTTGAACAGTTTGAAAAATACTCTTTGTAATGGAAAAAGTTGTGGAATAGTCTCTGGTTCATGAATATGTTTTCAGCTACAGAATATCAGGTGGTTAAAGTTTATGGCAGGTAAAGGCTTTTTTTTTTTAATAAACTTATCATCATAGTATTTCATTACATTTAAACCAAGTATTTATTAATTTGCATTTTCTTTTTGTAGAAAGTATCATTGTATGAACTCTGACAGCATTAACCAAAGAAGCATAAATAATTTATAGATGATAGCCTATTTTTACCCCTCAAATCATGTATGAGCCTGTAAACACATCTGGCCAGTTTAGCACTACATATTTACTGCATGATGAACTGCTTATTTTTTATCACCGTATTTCTCTCTCCAGAATGCATGTATGTTGTTAAAAAAATCATCTTTTCCCATTAACTGTTACCAAAAAATTCCCACCAAAAAACAGAACAGCACAGTCACCAAACCTGCCACCTTATTTTGGAAAAGTAACAGGAAAAGAAAGTTACAACTGCAGTACTCTGAACAAACGGAGAAGGATTTTACAAAGCTCTAGATAAGAAGTTGCTGACTACACCATTTGTTTTTATAAAGTTCAGCAGAACGGCATGGCAAGAGCAAATGCTGGATCTGACCCTTCCATGGGACTGATGCTAGGAGCAGCTATGAAACAAGTAGGTGGGTTTGTGAACACTGAAAGCAGTGGGGATTGTGGCTGCTACTACAGACTGGACTGTTCTTAGACATGCCATCCAAATCTCTTCCCAAAAAAACCTGGCACAGGCTATGTTTAGTTTCTCCCTGTTCCTTGGCTGCCTATGGATTAATAAAACCAGTTTTTTTATTGCTGCATTTCAGAACTTTCTACTGGTCCTTCAGCAGAGCAAATCCGTCCAGACTTGGAAGTCCATAGCAAAAAGTGCTTTGATCCCTTAACAGGATCAAGCACAGGCCCCCTGTGAGAGCAGGAGGAAGGGTCTATCTCAAACTAGTTTGATTTTCACAGGAAAAACCAACTTAGGAGCTGGGAAGATGATCTCTGTGTCTTCCTTTTGCACTGGGTGCCAGCACACAGGGTGTTCTCAGTGATGGACAGCATCACCTCATGAGCCAGCCAAGGAGCCCACCCTTGGGAATCACCAAATGCCAGCCTCTGCCCATCCCAGGGATGTCTGTCATAATGAGGGCAAAACAATCCACTCCGGAACAGCCATTAAGCCAATGGTATCCTGTCATACTAAGTGAACTTGTGTAAAGAAGAGAAAAAAAAAAATAAAAAAAGAACCTTAATTCAGGGTAATTACCTCATGCAAGATAAAATAAATCCATACTTAATAATATGAGATACATGGTTTTAACAGGATCAACTCATCTGTTAAGGTGAAATATGGAACCTTCCTTTCTTATTTAATATTCCCTGTGAAATATACAGGCCTAGTAAATTCATTTTCAAGATAGCTGAAAGCACTGTAAAATCATTTTCTTGTTATTAATGCATAAACAATTTGGGGCAGGTATAAAAAGACTATCCCAACATATTAAGCTGAATACATTAAATTCTCAGAATGCAGTACACCTGCTTTATTTTTGCCTTTCCAAAGCTGGAAGAAAAATTGAAAAAACACCAACCAAACCAAACCTGCACACACAGAGTACTTCTGTGAAATTCTCCTGCAAGCTCCACACTGTGAAAGAATTCACACCCACCCCGTGTGAGGAGTGGCTCAGACACTGCCCTCACATCTTCCTAATGCTACTGTGAAATCAAAGAAGAATCTTGCTCTGATAAGTAGTGACAAAGGAACTTCTCAGTTTAATAATGAAATAAATAGGACAAAAGTAAAAATAGTCAAAAATTTAATACATGTGCTATACTCATAAATTATGGAAATCAAACTATCACAAGATGTGACTAAGCTGTAGGTAAAGTAAAAGTGCTACAACATCGTATGAACCAAAAAACTTGGACTCTGCTTCTCAAAAGAGAGACAATACTGAGATAAGTTTATACAGCGGAGACCTCTTAAATACACAGTCCTGAACTTCTGTACAGTAATTTGTGATGCTGATAAATCAGCCTGTTCTTAAGTCACATATTCATTTCAAAGAGATTTTTATCAGAGGATTCAAATGAATGGAGATGCCTTTAGGCATTTGCCAAGTTCCAGATCTCCAATAAATTAAGCTTTCAAAATATTTGTGTTTCATAGTAGAAATGGACTAAACTTTCTTTGCTAAAAACAAAAGCATCTCAAATGAAGCAGACTGTGACAACAGGATCCAAAACATATGCATTCAAAAGGAAAAGAAAAAAACCTTAATACCACTGTCTTTTCAGAAACATTAAGAAATCCTTATATTTGTTAGTAAGGTATACTGTTATTTCAGATGGGGCAGAAAGATCTTTATTTAGTCATCTGGCATTTGGGGAACTCATGTCCCTCTTTATTAGCAGTTAAGAGAATTACCAGCAGCAACCATATACCAAGCTTCAAAAGGCTGGTTTAAGTGGAAACCTTTCTGTGTTATGAGCAATTATTCCAGGTTTTTCATTTAAGTGGGCTACACCGTAAATTCTGAATTGCGACATAATATAGCCAGTTGTATCATAGAAGATTTTTTTTAAAGACAAACTTACAAAACACAATGATAGGTTAAATAAATAAAAAACATCAGTTAAAAAACAGACTTAATTTCTTCTTCTGTGCAATTACGTACCAATATGAAAAATATTACTTTGATCTCTGGACATTTCACGATTCAGTCTCTTGGATTTCACTAAAAATAATACTGACAACAAAAATAAAGGAAAAAAAAATAATTGCTGACAAATCAGTGCTTTGGAGCTATTTAAAAAAAAGCACAGATCAGATCTGTAGTTCCCTTGCAGCAGAACATGATCCAATACATTAAAAATCAAACGTTGGTAATAATGTTAATATATAAAATATTAGTTTAAAAACTATAGAATGACCTTCTCAGCAGAAATGGAGTGTATACATTGGGCTCTATGACATACAGCATATCTGAAGGCAAGTTCACAGAATGCTGAAAGGCTCACTGCACATTTTCTATGGCAAGGAAATACTGCAGCTTTAAAATAAGCTGCACAATACTCATCTCTATCTCTTTCACATGAAAGTGTGTAAAAAGCAAATCAGCAAATAAACTCTAAAATAGATTTATACCAAAATCCTCTTTTTTACATTGAGTTTACAGCTTCTATCCATTTGCCTGTACTATTTCTGGAGTTTCCTTCAAGAAAAGTCGAAGTTGCATTTTTGGGCCATGAACAAGTTCACGATACAATGTACTGGCAAGACAGAACCTTTGCATACTAACGAGATTCACTCCTTGTTGCTTTTTTTGTTTTTGTGAAGACAGTTTTTCCTGCAGGACAGGAGGTCAGATGTCGATTCCTTTGACAAGAGATGCCTCCAGGGTGATGTTGAACTCCTGCAAGGTCTGCAGCACCCGAATCAAAGAATTCACCAGTGTGTGATCCTTAATCAGGGCTATGTCCTCATACATCTGGGCTGTAATGGGGCAGTCTGCAAGCAGGGCGATCCAGTGGTGCAAAAGGTGGTCTCTGACAAGGTGCCAGTTGGCAGTTTGGGAATAAAAATAAAGCCAAGTTAATTTCACATCTGCACAGACATGATTTTTATTCTTTCCCATCTAAAGAGACCTACCATGTTCTCCACTTATCTTTATGAGACAGGGAATGGGGAGCAACTGCCTCATGTGCAACATCTTTTTCATTTTATTAACAAATCAATGACAACGTAACAATAATAGAGAAGTTTCTTTATACCTGGCTCCAAGACACACCAGCATCTGAAACTTGCCATCCTTCCCAATGTTTCGAGGGGTGTTGTTGATAGCAGTGATAAAGCGACAGAAATTCCTGGCTCTTGTCTGCCAGTTCTCTTCTGGGACCATCTCGTTCTGCTCAAGGGTCTCATAGTATGTTTGTGCTTTTTCTTAAAAGAATGGTGGGAGATAATGAAGTTTCATCAGTGTATATAACATATAGGAGAAAATTAAAGTTGAATGGCGTAGGATCAAAGCTCATCCATGAATTTCCTGAACTGTTACATTTAGGAACTGGTTTTTTTCTGTTTGATTCAGTCCCATGTTCCCTCTGTACAAAAAGTGGGATTCCACTTCCTTCCCTCTGAACAATGCTAAAGAGGTTCACCTATCTAGTGAATTTGAGTGCAGTAAAATGACCATATAAGTGGAACAAGTAATGTTACACTACCTACCCAAAACAGAGACATTGTTCAAAAGAATTCCTTTTTTAAAAGGTGATTTATTTATCTCTGTGTCAAGGGATCTAGACCACTGTGTGAAAAATGCATGCTTATAACCCCTTTATCACAATATCCAGTACATACCAACAATACTAGGTCCATCTGTTGTGCTCTAAGACAACTCAGCCTCTTAAAAGTGTGACTTACTGCTTTCACTGTGCTCAATTAACAAGGCTACCCCGTGTCAATTCACCGCCTTATTTATGCAACTCTTCCTCACTACGAAAGTTTGTTTTACGCTATTACTGCTAGAAGGACAAAGCCCAGCTACTGCATCAAGTACAGTATCAGCTTTGGCAGAAGACACAGGCTCTCTCTCATGAGAGTACAAGGAGGAGGTAGGAGCTCTCGTGGAAATTCAGCTGCTGAGATGCCTCCAAGAAGTCTGCTCTTCACACCAGCTGAGACACAGCAGCAATGACAAGGAACACAGTTGGATGTATTTCAAAGATACCAACAGGCTCTGGGATGTCATCCTCCCACTTACCTAAAAAATCCCAAATGAAGACGTTCTTGAAGAGTCTCGGTGATTTAAACCCGTGCTGGAACACTTGCTCGAGAGCTGAAACAAGTCCACTTTCTCCACACAGCAGCAGGGTCAGGCTGCCTCTCTGTCAGCACACACAGAAAGCACATACACTCATCACCTCACTCTGGGACACAAGTGTCCCATCAAATTTCTAAATAAACAGATGCCTACAGTTTAAATCTGCTGTCAAACAGCGACCTCAGACAAGACAGCTTGGTTTTCACAAGTCCCGAGCATTCAAAAATGGATTGACCTCTCTAAGAATGGGGCTGAGGAAAGCATTGTCAGGGCCTTATCAAATGAAGACTCAAACAGGCCAAGATAAAGAAAATGAGCAAGTTTTACCTATAATAATTATCACCACAGAAAAATCAGAAAAATATTTTCCTCTTAAGTAATAAAGATCACAGATCCACTGTAGCAGGTGCCTCTGACTGCTTATCAACAAAAACAACATTTAATGCTCAGTAAAAACCAAAATCCTTCTTCAGAACATGACAGTAAATGCTATTTTGCAAAACCAGTGCATGACTGCTTGGGATTATTATCAATGTGACCCCTGACTAGAATTACACTGGAGATTAATCTGTCATGCCATAATGAAGTTAGAAGTCAGGTGCTATAGGAATGGGAGCACAAATTTGTAAAAAATTCCTGACTGTCAAGCACCATCACTGCTCTACACCTCTCTGGCTGACAAGGGCTGGGCTGTGATGATTTGACAGGGGCTTGCTACTTGGGCTTGTTTCAGAAAAATCAGTGCTCTGTCAGCCGATTATATGTGTAATGCAAAAGATTCTTTACGAGCACTTCTGCTTTACTTGCTTGGGGGATGTGGGTGTTTTCAGGGTGGCCTTCTTTGTTTCTTTCCTTTTTTTTCAAGTGGCCCATGGGTTTTCATGTTTTAAGTAGCAAAGATAATGCAAAACAGACATTAAAAAGCTACTTAGAACTCAATGCAGATGTAAAATGTCAGTTAATTCAGAATAAACTAAACAAGAGGCAGTATTCTTGACAGTGGGATGGGTAGAATCCTTGGCAGAACTTGACTTACTACACAATTTCCAATACCAGAATGTTAACATTTAATTTAACAGAATATTCCAGGTAGCAGTAAAAGAGAGGTATTTGAGGCCGTATTGTCTCAGTGGTGCAGTGTCAACATCCCATTTTTGTGCCACTTAAGGAATTTTCAACCACAGGGCTGTTCATTCAGTTTAGTTCTTTCTGTTATATATTCTCCCATGTTTACTAATCAGAGTTTTTGGACAGCAGTGCCATTACACAGACAACAACCACTCACCTCCTTCTCTGGCTTGTGGAAATGCTTGACAATACCATTAACAGCTTCACCAATAGCTTCTTGTATCTGACCAGTATTTAACTCTGCAAAATACAAAAATATATCCAGTGACAGCTTCAGAAATTATACCTGTGTGTGAGGGTTATGGTATACCACAAAACACAGCAGAGGAGCATGAACCAATATAACTCATTCTGTTAGGGAAACAACATGGGGCTGTGGGGAATGGAAACCCAACTCTACTTTTATTTATTGTTGAGGAGGTAGGAATGGAGATGGTTTGGTTTTATATTGAAGTTAACACTGGTGTCTCAAAACAACAACAGTGGAAAGGGTTTTTACATATTATGTGAACTTTCAGACCAGGACCAAAAGCTAAGAGTAGGAGCTGTGCTTTATTTAGGACTAACAAATCTGGGCATCCTGGAAACACTTCCTGTGGTAGTTTCACTGCAAACCCAAGCATGGCTGGGAACAAAGTAAGCACCTGATTTATCAGTAGTAAGACAACCACAGAACCCTGATCTCAGTAGAAAACAAAGAGAAGTCCACGAATAGAAGGCACTAACAAGCTTCTTCATCCATGAAGGACAGACAGAGACAAGGCAGCAAATTTCTACCATCCTCGATAGCATTAATGCCACAGGTGAAGAACAAGAACACAAAAAACACTAGGGCAGCTAGGCACTGGACCTGGACCAGGAGTACAGACACATCTGCCATGCCTGCAGACTTTCAAAACTTAAGTAGACAGAACAGGATGCTCAGAGTTGTAATTTGGAAGTTAGCTGGAGTTTGAGCAGGATGTGGGGCTGAGTTTCACAGGTCCTCTCCAAACTCCAGCTGCGTTTGCAAGCAGCTGCCCTCAGGTGATGATGCAGGAGAAGAGAAGACAAGACAACCTCCACCACTCACTTGGCTTGTTGTTTGGTGAGATGGTGACAAATCTCCTGATCATGCTTGGAGACTGCTGCAGGGGAGGGGTTCGGCACTGCCGCTCGTCAGCCTCAGTGTGGGAAGTCAGCAGCTCTCCCACCAGGATCCTCTCTAAGCTGCCGTCATCCATTCCCTTCCCAAGCCACCTTCCGCAGGGAAACCTAAGAACATCAAGGAGATAAATATGTGGATCAATCCACATTCAATTCCATGCCAAAGACTTTCAATTGCAGTTGCCTGAAGCCCAAATCCTGCTGGTATAGTATTAGAAACACTTCATCTGGCAACAAGTAACAAAGTCTTGGCTTTGGCTTTTGCCAGCACAGGCCACAAAAGTAAAACAGCTTTTCAGTTCCAAGTTTGTGCTCAATGCTGCCGTAGATGATCCATCCACAAAGCAGATTTTGCTTGAGTCCCTCATAGAGCACACGATTTGAGGAAAAAGAGGTAAAAGGGGAAATCCCACTACACCCCATAAATGGGTGAAGAAATACACTTACATTTTCACTGAATATGCCACAGAGCAGGCCAGGTACAAAAAAGCCTCACACAACACAAACATATACTTAAATGCCAAAACACCAATACTTCTACTGATTTGGGACATTAAATCAGACACTAGAAAGCACACGTGCTCATTTGTTCATTATCACCTTCTCTGAACCAATGTTTAAGGGAGTTTAATCAGCTTAGTTGGAAAACTGAACAGCATCCAAAACCAGAAACTTTCCTCTCCATTTAATTACATATGAACTGGCATTGAGAGCTGAGTGGACTTACCACCCAATTTGTCATCAACATGAGCCTGACAGTTTCTCTAAACAAAGGACAGGGCATCAAACTATGCTGTACCTAACACAACTAAATTTACTAATCATTGTAGATTTTGTTCCTTTACTTTCCCCATGCAAACACAGGTTTCTAACACTCATAAACCCTTGTGTTCCAGCTTATGTGCAAAGGTGTCTCTATAACACCTAGAGCACCCAGCTCTAATATAAAATACCACCTATATTTGGTAAGCAGCAAGCGCTGACTTGCTCTTTCTTCCTTGGGCTCAAGGCAGATTATTTTTAAGATGCACAACAGTCAACTCATCTTCTCTACCAACAGTCTGATATGAGACATGAACATCTGCAAACTGAAAACCCTGTTTGACTTTGCAAGAACCACGAGTATTTAATGCCAGAAGCCAAACGATCTTTCTGTGCCTTCAGGTCAAGGCAACTGTAGACACAGAGTCCCAGGAGATCAGACCTTTCTAATCAAACAAGCCCTACTGTGCAAGCTCCCTGCAGAAATTCTACTTACCCCACATGAAATGTCAGGATGATACTTACTTGTAAGTATGCCCTGTTATTTCATTTCTGACCATAACATATTCCACAAGCCACTTGGCATACAGCCCTGAATTATCATGTCCTATTTGCACTGTGGTCAGTTTTCCCAGGTTCTGGCACTGCAAATTAAACAAAGAGCTTGTCAGAGGAAACTGAAAGAAAGAAACATGTTGGAGGAGTAAACTATCAGAGAACATGCTCAGACAAACTCAGAAATGGGGCTCCTGTTTCTGACTGCATGGTTGATTCCAGGCTTTTTAGTGGTAGGCTGCTTTACTTGTTTTTGTTTGTTTGTTTTGTTAAATACTGTTTTGATCAGCACAGAGAACATGAGCTGAACTAGATTTTTTCAATTAAATTTTACCCAAAGCACACAACATGCATGCAAAAATCAGAGCAGAATCACTTCTTTGTTTCCAGCAGAAGAGGATACAACACCTCCCACAGTTGTAACATAAAGTCAGTCTTGTCTATCCCTTGCACTGAGGCATTGTCAGTCATTTCACTCTGCATGTAATTAGATATAGGTTAAATGTGCTATGTACAGGCACAGAAACTATCTGTGACTAACCACAAATATATGAAGTGTATGGCAAGGTGGTACAGCAAGAGGAGAATTTAAAACCGAACAAACAGAACATCCAAATTGGATTTTGTATCAAGTAATACAAACCTCAAAAGTCATTTCTAATATATTCCTGGGAATCTGCAGGACTCCTGTTTCACCCAGCTCTCCGGAAATACAGATCCAAGGATTGGCTGTGAACATTGAGCCACCAAGTTTCTTGCTGGGAACAATCAATATATGGTATGGTATCACTGCGAACACAAAAGCAGCAACACTTCATAAATGAAGAAGGGTAATTATGTAACCACTTTAGTCAAAAGAGAGGCAAAAGATAAGCCCTAAAACAGCACTGCAGTACCATGACATGTTAAAACAACATCAGAGCTGCTGTTTATTCATGGCTAACACTTGCACACTAAACACTGACTGACAACAGGGAAGTGTACACATATACAGCAGTCACTAAGAAGCAGAGCGGACAGGAAAACAGTGTCAAGTGAAGAAAGAAATTGGGATGGAATAATGCCTTCTTATGGGTATAATCACTCTTTACATACCAACCTCAAAACATGGCATGAAGATGGTTACTTATCCTCAGCTTAGTGACAAGGAAGCAAAGACATGACATTCCTGTATCCAGAACTGCACTATAGCTCAGCTGCACAACCCTGCCCAGGTCCCACTCAGGTACTAACTGCAGCCCTTCCTTACAGCCCTGGATGGCAGCAGCATTCACTACCATGGCTGAACAAATTCAGTGAAAATACAGCACAATGCTGCAAATTTTTCTGTGCCATGTTGCTCTTAGTTATGCTAACTTCAAGACTTGTCAATTTTAAAAAGAACAAGCTATTTTTTCCCTTCTAAATAGCACCATACATGTGCTCAAATGTTTTCTGGTCCCCTGGTTTACCTGTGGGTAATTCAGTGCAGTACCACCTGAGCTGCAGCCCCTCCTCTCACTCAGGAGACATATGCTCCCGAGGAAATGCCCGAGCTCTTCCACAGCCCAGCACCTCCAGCACAGCCCTCTGTTAACCACCCCTTTTATAATAAAATCCAATTCTCTCAATGGTCACTGTGTTTCTTGGCTATCTGCCCTTCTTTTACAGTGCATAAGCAGATTACAGTCAGGGCTTTTCAGCTGAGGCGTTTAATCCATTTCTCCCTCAGCATCTCCTCAGCTGTCAGTGCCCTCGAGAAAACATTTGGTGGTTGGATTTTCTTAAAAGCACCGTGCTCACAGCATTTAAGAACGCATTAAAATGTTTCCCTTTTTATTTTCTGTGCTGATAGTCCTAAAGTAAGTGACAATTTAACTGCATCCAGCAGACCAGATTTCAGCATTATCCAGATCTTGCCCACAAGGCCAAAAGCTGTTTTGCTGGGATGTCTGTTTGCTTTGTCTTTCATACACACAAGTATGAATCACAACACACCACCAAGAATAGCTCCTACCAGGGGGTCACAGGGGTCCTTTCACATAACCCATCCCCAATTTTAGAAGCCTTGCTAAAATCTTTCCTTATTTTGCCTTCCCAATCAGGTCCTGTAGCAGCAGGCACACAAATCTTTCAGAACTCTGTAACACAGTTAAGCATCAACAATAGCTTAAAAGTTTGTCTAGGGTATCTTTTTAAAAAATAGAAAAAAAAAGTGTGTTGAGGAGTTCTGATGCAGCCCTCAATGGGAATTTCACTGTTACCCCAAACCCAGAGACAGCCATGCAGCAAAGTAGCCTGAGCACAAAACAGGAAAGGTTTGCTTTCTTTTCCTTCCTAGCATGCATTAATATTCTTACCTTGATAGTGAACAATCCATACTGTGCTTGTTTATTATCATGCAAACAAGCCCACCACAAAATTTGCAGCTGAGAACGTGCCCCCAACTAATGTGCTTAAAGCTGTGAATTTTACCAAGTTAGAAACAAAAGTGACAGGGAGAGAAACTCCTGCCCACCAGAGAAGATCACGGAAACAGCAATACAGCACACACAGGTGGATCCCAGGAAAGAAAAGCAGAACAATTACATTAGGGCACGTTGCTCAGAGCTGTTTAGAATTTTGGACAAGGACTCAATCAAATCTGGAAATCAGAGCTGCAGGGAAAGCAAATACTTACAGATTGTTGTGAAAACATTGGTAAAGCAAAAGTAATCAACAGCATTGAATGACAGGAGATGATACAAGAATTGTTCTTTCTCATCATCACAGCGGAGGAATGCGTAACGCTTGTAGAGTTTTCTGACAAAGCAAAACACATAATCTGTCACAGTAACAAGATTCTTCCAGTGAAATGTTTTCTACTGTGCAAATTTATTAGGTACACTATGAATAATGGGCAAGCAATTACAAATGAGAAGTGATTCTGGGAGAGTCAAGAGTATTTAATGTGCCAAGATATGCTGACTCTCTGCAAATCTGTTATCTCCAAAGTGCATCAGTCCAATTCTCATTATCTTCCACCCCTTGAATGCAAGGTTTGATCTAAGGGTCTTCTTCCACCCCAAAACACCCAAAGATGGAAAAAGGAATTTTGCACTTTCTTGAAAAAAATTCTGACTTCTTTTGGCCATGTAAAATGACAGAACTGAGGCAAAGAGTTCTTCTGAACCCCAGTTACTTCTGAGCAGAGTGTGCCACAGGAGAGTTCTCCAGCATATGACACATGACAAAAGACTGTTCTCAAATGGCATAAGGCAAAAACTGGCGCTATCTGCTTGTATTTGGCTATAGGTGATAACCCAGGGCCTACAACAACCTGCACATTAATCCAGGGAATAGCTTCAGTGTTGACAGTACACAGCTCTGGACATAACCAACATGATAAGCTTGCAAAGGTGGCAACCAAGAAATAATACCACTGCTTGTGAATAATCATGAAAGAAGAGCAGGCCAAAATGTGTCAAAATCCAACTTGATGCTACAGGAATATCCAAACCCTCATGAATACAGGAATTAGGTATTAGAAATGCTAACATAGCCACGGAGAGGTTGTTCCTGCCAGGAGGGCATCCTGACAACTCCCCTGAATTTCAGGTATCAATTTACAAAGAAGCCAGCAAGTCACAAGACAAAGCTGTAAAACAAATCAATGATAATCAACATACAGGCATGTTCTCACTTACATAACAACCCTAACACTAGAGACTGACAGGAAATGTTCAATGAAAATAAAGAGACTGAGCCTTAAATTAACCTAACCTGGCTGTAGCCACAAGAGTGGCAAAGCCACGAAAGTCTCAGAGGTGCCCATGTCCGTGTTTCATTTGAACAATCTGAATCACGTGTCTGACAGCCCGTCAGGGTATGTGTGTCCTGTCTTTTCAAAGGACAAGGTTTCTCGGTTTCCCCGGGCACATAAAGATCTCAGGACAGCGAAGCCATGTAATTTCTCCCTGTCCTAACTCTAGTCCCTTTGCAGACTAGCAAGAAACCAAACATGTTACGTTTTCCTTATATTTGTTAACAAGTGTCAAGTAAAGGGAATGGGTTAATTAAAACACCTAACACCTGCTTCAAAAAAGAACAACACACAATCTTGTTAACTGCAAAACGGCAGAAGTTGCACCATTACTTTTAGTACCTCACTGAACTTGGCTCTGCTTCCTCTAAAAACAAGTGGGGCATGCTTTCAAACCTAGAACAGCTCTCTAAGCAGGATATCTAAATATGCAGCACAAAGCACACAAGATTACAAAGAACTGATGTCATCCTGTACAAGTCGCTCCTTTGCTTGTCATCTTCATTTTAAACATACTTTTGTTGCTGTCTCTCTGTTCTACAGAATCAGAATCTGTCTGATAAATGAACAGTACACTAGCCAGTGTTAAAAGAAGGTTTTTTTCTTCGCTTTTGTGGGGGGAAATGGAGCGTGGTGGTGTGTGGAAAGTCCTCTCACAGCATTTGCTCTGCATGGGACAAGCACTGCTAAATTTAACCTGATCTGAACTGTTGACTTCACTGGAGAGGTTTAACCTTAATTTGGAGATACAGGTAGATTTATTAGCTGTCCTCACTCTGTCCTTCAGCTTTTCCATGTTCACTGAAGGCCACAGCTTCATCAGAAAGTCCAACATAATACAAGACAAGCTAAATCTCAAGTAATTAGCAGTTGAGGTTCAGGGGGATTAGGGGAGGGAAGAAATTCCTTGGAAGGTAGTGAGAGGAAGGAGAGGAAAGGAAGAACAGACAGCAGAGGTTCAGATGTCTCCAATTAAAGCTAATGACAACTACTATGACTTTAATTTCCACACAGTACACACTAAATTTGACTATTATGAAATCAATTCACGTTAAGCAGGCTATAATTTTTAAAATGGATGTGAAGAACCCCAGCATTGAATCCTAATTCCAAAACAGCTCAAACACTGCTAATGACACACTTGGAAGGCCAGTTTGTTCCATGCCTTCTGCACACTGCCAAGCAGATGGAAGAATAGGCACACCTGGATTTTTCAAACCAAACAATTACACAGACTGTAATTTTTTTAAAGCTTCGACCAAGATAAACCATCTTACTTTGTGAGTTCATGATCTGAAAGCAACTGTTTCAGATGCCTAGAAAGCAACTTCTTTTCCATAGAGAGACGAACCCAGGCTCTAGCCTTGCCAACATCTGTTTTGATCTCACTAATGTTCTGGATATGCCTGGAAAAAAGAAAAAGAAGAAGACATGCTTGGTATGTCAAAGCATGACAGTTCTTTTGAACCAAGCTAGGCTGAAGTTTTGCAAAGAACACAAAACATCAGGTAAATTAGAGGAAAAAGAAACATAATGACCTTAATATTCAGCACAATAAAAAAATCCCTACAATCTAGCTCAAAGAGAAGAAGAGCCTGAAAAGGAAATATCTGCAATGCAGTGCCCTATTTACAAAATTCTAAACCAGGCCCATTGTCTCACATGATTTAGGAATCATTCTGGACCTTATCGCTGCAATATTTATGGCTGAATGCTTTGGAAAATTAAATACTGTCTTTGCATGCTCAGTAGAAGCTTTTGTTGCACACAAGACACAAATGGTATATTTTAATAGGGCAAGCAAATCCTCAATTTACTCCTCCCTACTGAAAAAATTGGATGCTGGAAAGAAGAAAGAAGGAAAGAAAAATCCTGTCAAGGTTATTTTAGAAGTTCTGCATATTGCTTTTTCAATTTACTGAAAAGAAAGCATTGGACAGAAGTTGTAGTTTTATTCACACCCCAGTAGTGAATCTTAGATAAACCCATTCTTTCAATCAAACAAGTTCTTTAAACTGCTTTCTTCCCTGAGAAACAAGAATGGTCTCAGAACTACACAACCAACTCAGCGATGACTGGGGAAACACAAACACTGCACCCACACCTCTGTGGAAATAAACCAATACACAAAACGTTAAAAACACAAAAACTCTGTCATTGTATTTCCATAAGTTAATAGCTTTGACAATATACAAACTCCTCAGTATGAAACATGTGTCTGTAAAGGTCAATGAAAAAGCTGTACTATCTACTTCAAAAGAGTTCAACAGGTTCCTTCCCCACATCCCCTCACACTGCATGAAACACAGGCTTTTCTGGATTGTGCTCAGTACACACAGAAACAAGTGTGCAAATCTCAGGGCGTTTCTGGTTTGTTTAACAGTTGAAACTCACCTCATATCCTGGATGAGAGAGATTCTCAGAGGTGACATGGCCGGACTAGTATCAGACTTTCGCCTTTCTGAATCAAGAAGTATTCCTAGATTCAGAAGAACACAATTTCTTGTTAGCAGAAATCCATCTAAAGATTTTTAAATCAATATAAAAAAGAAGGTGAATTAACACCAATTTGCACTCCTGTATTACTGGTGACTCTGTGAAGGTACTGTGCTGTATTTCCCCTCCAAATGACATGAAAATCCAGTATGTTACATAGATGGTTATACAGATCAGCACACACTGAGCACCAACATATAACTGAGCTTAGACCCAGCTGAAACTGGTATGACATCAAATGGCGTAAGACACAAAATAACCAAGTATTATTTTCTAAAGACTACCCTGTTTTCTTGCTTTGTACTGACACTTTCTGGCACTGCTGACACCAGAGAACAGTGTTTAACATGTACTCAGTACACCACACATCATGTGCTTACTGAGCTATTACTTTGCACACTCCTGTAACACCACTATTTTTTTAAATACCACATTTTGGAGTTTTCAAGCAATATTATTACTCTTATCTTTCAAATTCCACTCCAGAATCAAGTGTATTTATAAGCCCAAGCTCAGTTGTTTCTCAAACTATAATGTAAAACTTCAGGCTGTACAGCACAATTTTATGTGCTTGTACTTGTTTTCCACCCCCACCCATAACATCATTTGCCTTGCCAGTCATGCAGGGACTGTGTCACATGGAGGATGATGCTCCAGAGCAATCCATTTTAAAGCCTATCTCCAAAGCATCAGCTATTTCTGGTTTCTGACTACCAAATCCAAACAAGTGGGCTCAACACAAACCAGTTTATTTTTCACAAAATATATTGAGACAACACACCAGGCCCATATTAAACCTGTAGCAATCATAACACTTGATTCAGTTATATTGAGACAAGGGTATTTCCAAGGAAGAAAAACAACCTTCCTGGTGTAAATCTGCAGGCAGCTCTTACTCACAGCTTTTAATCATCTTCTTCCAGCAGATGCCAATCTTACCTGAGGTACTGAAGCTGCCTGATGTGGTTCTTCTCTGTCTGTTTTCTAGGTAATGTAACAGATGGGACCACAAAGCAGACTTGCCCTACAATTAAAAAAATATTAGTTAAAGAAATCACTACCAGCTGAATTTTAAAAAAAAAAAAGTTTAAATCATCATTGAAAGTATCAGCCGTGACAAAAACTTGTTTTAAAGATGTTTCCCCCTATAAATTCAATGGTAAAAAACCAAAAATAAGACACAAGCTGGAGGCACTTGGGAGCTGTAAAGAGGCCAAGAAGGAAAAGCAAGAGTCAGACTACTGGGATCTAATGATTCTGGTAACCGGAAAAAGTCAATTGAACTTCTTTCCTCATTGTTCATTAGCATAGTAAGAAAACATTCAAGGACTTGTAAAACACTGTGCAAGTGGAGTTTTAAATCTGAGGCTGTAACCTGTCCTGTGGGTCTTTCCCTGCCTGCCTTTCCAGCAGTGAAATGACAAAGAGACAAGGAACCAGCCTGAGCAAGACATACCCAGGCCAAGTCCTGTTCCCCTCAGGGTAATTCAGGGCTACAGACAAATGCTGTCTATTTTTAGAATCAAAAAAGATTCCCTTCAATTTCATCAGGCAAAGCACCTGGGTAATCACAAATACATTAAGATATTCCAAAACATAAGCAGGACAGTGAAAGCTTATCAGCAAAAATACCACAGTTCTACACACTGTAAAACCAACTTGAAAGTTAGAATTTGGGATGTAGTATTTAGGCCAAGATAAATCCATCAAATGATGTTAAAAGGCACACCTTGCTCATCATGTTGCTTTGTTAAATCACTGGTGGCTTAAAGCAGAGTGTGAGAAAATCTTTCACTGGGAAACTATAAAGAGTCTTGGATTCAGCATAAAATATTTCTCATGACAAACTGGAAGCTTGCAAACCTGCACAAAGGCAGCACTAAGCAAACTGGGGCTCTCCAGCATATCAACTGGAATTACTTACAGATAAGTAGTAGTATTTATCATCTTCTTAAATTACTGAAATCCTTACTTAAATAACCTGAAATCCCAGTAAAGATCCAGGAATTCTGCACTTCAGAAAGCTGTCATATTATAAGGCTGTATTTTTATTTTGCAGAAAGAAACCACAACTGTAAAGCAACAGTTGTCAATTGTGCACTATCAATTTTTTCTAAAATTATCTAAGCACCTTCCCAGAGGTGCAGTACTGATGGTTCATCTTTAAATTTTTTTTAACTGTATTTAAAAACCTCTAGCCATTTCCATCCTATAGCTCCCTACAGCTGACATGAAGAACTATTGACCATGAGGGATTATTCCAGAAGTGGCATGCCTCCAGAAGAATAAATCCTAGAGTGTCTGTAACATCTGTGCTGACAGAAATCTATTAAAAATATGCATTCAGTAGTGAGGATATAAAAAATCCATTGCGTCTTGTGTGTACCTGACAGATCCAACACAGAAAGCCAAAACTGCAAGACTTATTATAAACAGATAAAAAAGAGCATGAAAATATCAACCAGCGAAGAGTTACACCCAAAACTGTGTTTCTCCCAATAGACACACACATGCACACACAGTCTAGTGTCCAGCAACCAGCTGCCATGGCAAGGAGAGCTGCAACAGATCACAGAAAGCAGCAACAAAGGATCCTGCAGCAAATTGATGTCAACAACCATGATGAATGTGAGAACTCATGCAGTGTCTGCCCGCTCCTTCACCACCGTGGAACTCTCCTTTAACTTCACCAAATAGCAATGATGATGCAAGCTGGATCTATATGGGGAAGGAAGACAGCCTAAGGAAAGCAGTGGGACAGAGAATGGGCAAGGGAATAACCAAGGCCTTCTGAAAGTCCAGACTACTTCAGTCATTAGATCCTACATCATAACTCTGCTGCACTGTTCAGGACAACGGAAGGCATGGATTCCCTCTGCACGTGGAAAAATCAGTAGGTAGCTAATGTTGGGCTACTGGGGTTCATCAGCAGGGAAGAGGAAAAAGCAGGGATTGGTGGAAGGAAAGCCATCCTCATTACTATGGTCAGTCGAAAAAGAAGAGTCTTCCTTGGCTCATTATTGAAAAATAAAATAAAATCGATGTATGAAACAGCAGGCTTTTGCATATTTCATAAAGGCCAGAGCTCACAGAGAACTGGTGGTGCTTTTTAAAATTTTTTTAAACTCTGGATCATACTATGAGATACACTGCACTTCCTCCATCAGGCCTGTATTTTATTCCACCACTCTATTTATTCCACCATTCAGCACTGTTTGCCAACATCTGCAATCAATCCAAAGCATTAACCTTATGAAGGGTTGGCCGTCTGGTGGTCTGAAAGGCCCAAATCTGGGTTGAAGCAGAGTATACTGATGCTCTGTCTTCTAAGACGAAAGCAGTACAGCTTCTATCCTAAGTGATATACAAGAGGGAAGGGAGAGAATCACATGATAAATCTTCACATAGAGAACTGTTATATAGTTTGAAGGAGAGCAGATTTAAACACTGGTGTTTGGGTTCTGGGAACAGAAATACTGGATTACAGATGTCTGGATTATGTACATACATTCTGCACATTCTTTTTTTTTAAAAGTTATAATCTTCTCTGTCCTTGCTACTCCTTTGCACAAGGGAGGAGTAAAATTGGTAAAAGCCCTCCAAACTCCATCTTGTCCCACAAGTGACTCCAAACAGAAGAGGACAACAAACAATTATTAATCTCATACAAATCCCCAACAACTCTGGCTAGTGATCTTGTAATCATAATTTCAACACTCCTGCATCGCTCAGAAAGAACCAAAATACCAAGACTTTTACTCTGAAGTACTAAATTATCCTTCAGGAAAACAATCCCCCCATCCCACTGACAGCACCTTTAGGATACACTGCCTTGTAGCCCATGTAACCTCATTAATGAATGCAGCAATACTTTTTTTACCATCCTACCAAAAAAAACCCACCAAAACCCACCAAACCACACAAAAACCCCAGGTTAAACAGAGAGTCTTCCAAGAAGTCATCTGTGGAACACATCTACAGGTACACTTTCACATATCCCACAACATGGAGTCAGACACGGGGGGTAGGAACTGACATAAAAAAGACTTGGGGGACACACGAGTATTTTAAAACATCTACATACACACGAAAGGTGTCCTCTGAAAGCAGAGAGAAAGAGCATAACATGTCTTCAGGAAAGTGTACTCTGCAACGTACATGAGTATTTATTCCTCACCTGTTTGACCTGCAGACCATGGCTCCATATCCTTTCTAAGAGGTCACACAGACTGGCTATCAGGGTGTTCTCTTCCACTCCTGTGATATTCACTTCACCGTGACCAAGCTCCACAGCTTCTCGACCCATTTTCTCAACCAACATCCTCTTAGTCTCAAAAAGGACAAAGCAAAAAAGAGTTAATTCTTTCCCCAGAAACTTCCAAGACCACTTATACTTTTTAAAATAACCAACAAGAAAGCACACAATAACACACATTTGGCAGAATAACTGGGTGTGTATTTATTTCTGGTACTAGTGCAGGACTGCCATTCTTTTATCCCTGGTTTTCAAGCCAGGACAGCACCAGGGTTGACTGACTGCTTTTCTAAAAAAGGGTTTGCAAATGAGCATGTTCTTCTCCTCCACGGAGTAACCCCAACAAAGGGAACAGCAGGTCACACATCGACAAGCTGGGTGCCCAGCAGCAAGGCCATGAAACACAGATTTTGGGTGGTTTTGGAGCCTGGTGTGTGCTGGATGAACTCCCCACAAGCCAGACACTTTGTCCACCTCCTCACAGGGCAAATGAATTGCACTCAAATACTTCCAAGTAGCATGGGTACATCATTCCTGGGAAACTCTGTTCTGCCAGATAGGCATTTGGATTAAATCAAACCCATTCTGGGGTGCACCTCTTGAGTCTCCCCAGGAGCCACATCCTCCTGAATTGTGCACAATTTCACACTGGTCAACAAAGCTTTCACCAACTCCTAAAGTACAGTCTTCCAGTCACATCACACAGCCAACTGGAGGAAAAAATGAGCAGAATTGATTCCCTCCTCATCTCTTACATTTTTTTCATCTTTGTTCCTATTCTAGACTGGTTTTCAAATGATTAATACTCCTTAAGCACCTCTGCACAGTCCTGGTTGAGATTAAGAAGTGAAAGTTAGTCCCTAGCTGCTTCTCCCCCTCACTCCCTCTGGCAATGTCTCACTGTAAAAGAGCCAAGTCTATCTTCAGGAATTTTCATCACCTATTGTGCCTCTATTAAGGGATGATGATTATCTGGACAGTTCCATAAAGTGAAATCAGAAATAGATGCACATATTAAATCAAGTTTTACAAGAAGTTGTATATAATTGCTATAGCAGCTCCACTGATTTAAGGCAAGAATGTGTCTATTTCTAATTATTCTCTTTACTGTATTTGTATAAACATTAACATTCACTTCAGATTAATATATTGCCAAATATATCCTGGTGAAGCACGTCTACAAGTTAACGCCAAATTTCTTTGTTAAGTGCTTAAAAACTTACGCCTCATAAATGTATTAATTCCTTTAAGCTATGAGAAAAGCTGCTGTATTTCCACCACAACCCTCTCTTTAGGAGTATTCACTCTTAAAATTGTACTTTGTCATTAGTTATAACTGAAATGTGCTATAATAGACTTGGGCAGTGGGATGGTAAAGACCCTTCAGAATACTCAATCTCTATCATAAATCTGCTTGATAAAGTTTCTGCTCCTTGCAGAATTTCTAAATACATTCTCTCTTCATTAATTTCTCACCACCATGCCAGAATTCTTATAGGGATAAAACAGAAACAGATGGCAGAAAAGGGGGGGCTCGAACACACTGGATACAAAATAGTCCATAAAGGATGGATAGGAGGTGCAAGAGAGCAGAATTATTCTCTGCATTACCTTATTTCTGCATTCCTTCAACAGGCCTTCTACAAATTTCCAGTTTGTTTGTGCAATTACTGATGGAGAGAGGTTAGAGAGTTTGGGCTGCCGAATGGTGCTGCCCAGATTCCTGGCTTCCTGGATGTACTTCTGGATTGGGGAGAAAATGGACAACACAGACAAAAGAGCACGTGAGACTCCTTGGCCAAGAGAAAAGGGTAAATTTATCTTTATAACCCACACCTCTGGAGTGAGGAGGAAAGGACCACATCCTCTTTCAGAAAAGGCCCCCAGCATTATTTAGGGCTGAGACACTTAAGGTACCAAATTTCACCAGAGGTCAAATCCCCATTTATATTGTCTACATAGTATTATATCACACGTTGCTGAATTACAAAAACACAATACAAACTGCCAAGGATATCGAGATGCATAGAGATTCAATTGCTCCCTCCACCAATGAGAATTGTCTTGTTATTTTTCCATTAAAATAAAAATTTGCAAGAACTACCCAGACCAACACTATTCAAGTGGCAAACTGGCCTACACAGGGGCTGCAAGAAAACTTTGCTCTTTCAGGAAGCAGCTGCAAAATGCAAATGATAACAACATCTCTCAGCTGTGAACCAGCTGCATTTTTGAGGAAAATCATTTCCGGAACCCACTCTACTAGAAAGAGCTCTTCTGCTCCTATCACTGCCATCAAGGAGTTGCCATTGTTTTCATCCCAGGCACAAGAATGATATTAAAAATATTTTGGAAGCCAGGTGATTACAGGTTGGCTGGGGCACAGCTAGCAGAATTAGTGATAAAGAGAAAGTCCTGTACAGGCACTGATGGAATACTCAAGAGTTAGTACATATTTCAAATTAACAGGAAACCACTGCAGCTTACATTGAAATAATGACCATTGGAAATGTCAGTGAGTAGATTTGTCAAACATGACAAAGAGGGAAAACCCCACCTTCTCCACTGGTCTTGCACTAAAGAGCTATGATTTATACATTTAATTATGCATCTTTATCCAGAACTATGATTACAGTCATATTGTGCATTAGACATACCAGATAATGCTCTGACACAGATTTTATAGAGGGCATGAAGGGCCAATCATGCTGGTCCCAGTCTAAACATAACTGCAACTGAAGCTCTGACATGGAAAAGTCCAGGTGCTGGCAGGATAAGTTGGTAGCAAAAAGCCAAGCAGATGTAAAGTGAAAGTGGTAAGCACACATGAAGTAATAAAATCAGGCATGCAAAACAGAAAAGGAAAAGAGTGAAGACATAATACAATGCAGAACTCCCAAGCATTCAACATAAAAATAAATTCGTAAGTAATGAATCTGAAAGGAAAAAAGAGAAGATGGTGTTAAATCAGTGGATTAGTGTAAACTCTGCCCTCCACTGGGCACACGTTTCCAAGTACAAAGCCATTAAGTCTCAATCGCACAGATTTTTGTTGGCCACCCCAAAACTTCAATGTGTTGAAAACTCACAACACTGCAGTTTGACACCACTGCTTCCTGCTCAGCAGGAACCCCTAGTGTTCATCCCAGAAGAGCTCCCTCCCCACTCTCTCAAATTTACTGTGGGAGTCTGAGGTTCACCTGGGAGAAGGGGTCAATGGTCAATCACCATCATGTCATCCAAAAGGCACAGCACAAACCCCTAAAACACCAGCACCATTACCACTGGCACTTGGTACCCCGAGCTGAGCATGTATTTTAAAATATTTATTCCTCAGAAATTATTTGCCTTTTGCAACAGAATAACTCCTATAGGAAATGAATTTGGGAAGGATCAGTTAAAAAACAAAACAAACAAAAAACCCCAGAGACCAGAGGTAGATTTTTGCCTTTGTAATTACTTAATGGATAGCTCAGAAGCTTACATGCTTTAACAATTGTGTTGTTTAGCACAATATTGAGGTTAGAAATCAACTATCATTCATTTCTGTTACTTCTATGTAAAAGCACTTTAGAGTTATCTGAGCATATGGAACATGTCAAAGCCAGAAACTACTCATAGAGGTCTTTTATTATGCAGACATTTTTCTGTTACATGGTTATGGATGACACAGATGACACTATAATTCAACAAAATTTTAACAAACCAGTAAGAAAATTCCAGAAATGAGTACACTAGGAAGGCAATTAAATTCATCACTACTGTAAAAGGATGAACTGCACAAACAAACTTGAGTTTCACAACACTAAGGACTAACAGACACAAGACTACTACTACTTTAAATTTCAAAATTAAGCTTTTCTAAGGATATTTAACAAGGCAAGAGAATACTGTTTTCAATGAACATACACTTAAACAAAAGTACAACTTCGGGGTTACTAAACAAACAAAAAAAACTCTGATATTTTGAGCCAGGCTATTCTTGGAATTACCCATACATCAACACCTGGTGTAACAGTTTGTACCATATGAATCAGAAACTGTACTGTAATTAGTTCACTCCACCCAGATCTTTCAAAACCACTTCAACACAAAGAATAACTGTGCCAGCTGTAGGAACAGTGGTGAGAGATGTCATCATTTCAGAAGGTGGGTAAATCAGCATCAGACTGTGCTGTGTAAAAACAGGCAGACACAAACGTGACAGTACGGGTGGGCTTTACATTCTCACCTTAGCAATGAGGTTGTCTGTCAGTTTGTCACCTTAAGACCTTTTTTATATTCTACAGAAGACACTTTGGCAACTCCAAAAGGCAATGCTCCTTATTTTAGGATGAAATTAATCCCTCTCTAGAGGTGGTTATCTTTCCTCCATCAAATATACAAAAGAAGCACAGGGTGACTAAGTTATTTAGAGATGGCAAATCGATGGCTGAAAACTATTAATTCCCCTCTTCCCACTCAACCCCTTGAAAAGAAAAAAAGCTAGAACAACTTTAAATCATGTGACTATTTTCAGAGAACTCTCTTATATGTGGGATGAAATAATTTTGTCCTGAGAGTAGGCAAAAATGACATAACTTTTATAATAAGAAAACTAAGTATTTTTGGTCTGCTACTTCATTTGTATTAAATACACTTCAGGGAGAGCAGACATGAACCACAAGTAACTGTCTAGACATTTCATAAAGGTTGCAGAGCATTTTTCAGGCCATTAGGAAAGA
This sequence comes from Pardalotus punctatus, assembly GCA_013400915.1. Taxonomy (NCBI): domain Eukaryota; kingdom Metazoa; phylum Chordata; class Aves; order Passeriformes; family Pardalotidae; genus Pardalotus; species Pardalotus punctatus. The sequence continues at coordinate 105,119 of VZTX01011993.1, forward strand.
AAAAAAAAAAAAAAAAAAAATCAGATGTCTATAGCTGAGCAATTTTCACCTCTCTCTGGTCATTGTCCAGACGCAGGTGCTCCGTGTGTTGCTTCTGTCTGTCCTTCCGCCTCCACTGAGCAGGAGCATTCCTCTTTGTCCACCTACACATGGGGGAATATCAGTAACCAAATGTCAGGAGTCAGAGGAAGGGCAGAGGCAATAAGAGGTTTCCAGCTTATTCTATAGTGAACATCAATTACATCAGCCAAAGCACAGCTGCGAATACACACAAAGAATCTCAGAAGAATCCAATATTGGGCAACCAAAATATTTTACAATATTAGATCACATACACTTGCTTTGTATTTTTCCTTCTTTTATAAAACGTCCAAGGAAAATTTAAGACTCACCCCTCCTCCTTCAAAGTTGCTGTAAGAAAATAGCCTAAAATATTTGCTAGCTCCTACCAGGAATCAAATAAGGGGATCTGCTTTTATACTGACAATAATCATAAGTAACTCAAAGTACACCAGCTATCATCTCAAACATGAGAGAGCTTTCTTAAGTAAATTTGCTTCAAGAAACCCAGATTTAAAAATGAAAAAATAAAACCAGACATAGCAAAAACCCCAACCCACACAATCCATCCACATCATCCGAACTGCTGACACTTGAAAAAAAAAACAAAAAAAAAAACAAAAAAAAAAAAAAAAAAAAAAAAAAAAAAAAAAAAAAAAAAAAAAAAAATCAAACTTTGCTTTCTAATACCTCTGCTTTACTAACATTCTATAGATCATGCCAAGATTCAGCCCCTGTTGCCTTATCTTACTCACTTGTTGCTTGCTGGGCCAGTGGATAAAACATCAGACTGAAGCTTAGGAAAAAATCCAAGCTCGTATTTCCCTTGTCCAATTTTCATGTCCAGCAAGTGTGGGTGAACTGCAGTGTGATCTATTTTTGCTAGCCTTAATTCAATAGATTTCTCTGAAATAGTAAGAAAGTTTATTTTTTAAAGGTGTTTTAATCAGACGCATATCTATAATCACATCTCTTCAATTAAAAGTGGAAGAGGTGGAAGTTTCTTACTGATTTCAACAGGCACATTAGTACAAGAGTGCTTCTGACATCAAAGAATGCCACCAAAAGGAGAAAAATGTTTTTCTTAAGCTCAAACATCTTTCACACAGAAAGCATGCAGGGAAACAGCTGAGTACTTTACATTAATTTCACCTCACATCTCAACTTCATAGAAAACACTTGGTCCCCCATTTAAGCTTTACACTTCTGATATCTTGGTCTATTTTTTTTTGACGTTTCAAAGCACCAGTTGTTACTTAAGCTAACGTCTACAACAACCAGCATTTCCTAGTTGCACTAATTGTCAATCAAGTGCCTAATGGCTCTTACCAGCCTCATCAATGGTTGTGCACTTTTGATACATAGATGTGCGCAGAGTCGGTGTCCTGACGTTCAGCAGCCTGATTTTATCCACCCTAGAATCAAAAACTCTCAAAACAGGGTCTTTGTCATCTTCATCATGGCACATGATCTTATTGTCAATAAAGGATGCAAACATTTGGGTCTCCAGGAATCTCGAGAGGAAAGGCAAGTAAGGTTCGGGCTGGTCTGACAAGAAAGAAGCCTATGAGACAAGAAGAAATAAGAGTGTTTGGGAGTCTGCAAAGAGAGAGAGAGAGAGATCCACCAGAAGCACCAATTTTTCTGATCAAGGATGAATGAGAGTGCTTTGGAGCCACTTAAAGCCTGATTTTATTAAACACACCAATTCTATCCCCAAAACAGGCAGTCTATATGAAATTTTCAGCATCAGGACAATCACCTACTAGAAAGCACAGTAATACACCATGGTTTTAGCATTTCCTTAATCTTCTAAAAATTTCAACAGAATCCCAGCAAACTACACCAACAGTACTGCAGGTGTGCATACTTGGTACTTCTGGCTGGGCTCATGGCTTGTGAAAATGATGGCAATCTTTTCATACAATTTGGTGTGATTTGATTAAAATCACATTAGCGTTTTAGGCGGACAGGGCTGCAACATAGTCTTCATGTGAACTCTCCTGCTGACAAATATCTCCAGCAAAGAAGACACTGCAAAAATTTAGAGAACTGAGTCCTGTTTCTCTAGAAAGGAGTTAGGAATACATACATTAGCATTATTTGTAGTCATGACTTAATTCATTAAAATATTTGGCAATTCCTCTGGTTAAAAATCAAAGTTTCCACTTTATAGTAATATTTAACTTTAGTGTAGAGGTCTGCCCTGAAGTGAGGCTTTCTAACCTATTTTTCTAGAGCAAGCTGTATTTTTCTACAGTATCCTTAAAAGAGTATCTTTAGCTCTCCAAGTCTGCATTTTTATATATTTTTCCACATAATAGCTAAGATATTACTTTCTTGGGGAACACTGACACTTAAGGAATAAATTACAATTTTGACAGGACAGTTTTCCATTTGATGGCCCAATAAACAAAGCCTTATGCTTGAACACTTTTTTACTTCTTGCATTGACCTATCTTCTTATTACAACTTACTTTATCAAAGTTTTGCATCTGTTCTCTGTTGGTAAACCAGGATTCTTTGTCCTGACTGGGCTGAATGACAAACACTTCATAATCTGCAAACATTTGGGTAAAGCGGTTGGCAAAAACTTCCCGAATCTGAATGTTCAGCTGGTAAATCTTGAATTCTTCTTCCTCACACTGAATTTTAAGATCCTTTTTGCTACTGGTCTCCTCTCGCACCTCCAGCTGAAAAAGTAAGGGAAAACACAAAAAATTTGTATTGATGCTTTGTCAGGTATTCCAAGCATACAAGATTTTAATCTCCCATTCAGCTGCAGCTCAAGTCAACATTTCAATTTAAAAAAATATTTATGAAAACAGCAGTAAGATGGAGATATTCAAGTCATGGGGGGGAAAAATTACTTAAGCCACGAGCATTCAAGCACTAGTTTGAATACACATTGGCTACCTCTGCCTTGGCTAATTATGATAAAAGGCACCAGCACACATAATTAAACACAAAATCTAGATCTTACAACACCTGCACAATGCAAAAGAAAAACCTGAGAAGTGGAACAGAGTTGATTTGGGCATCTAATCCTGCCTGGTAACCAAGTGCTGCTTCTTGGAGCTCCCACTCCACAAAGCAGCTCTCCAACAAACCTACTCCAGGTCACATAAATTCTGTCCCTGTTTGGACCCACCTGTATCCCAAGTTACAGTCATTAATTATACAGATAATTTCATATCTTACCTTTTCTAGACTTACACCTGTTCTTTTAACAAGTGCTTGGAGTCTTGCAATAGTCTCATTTTCCTTTAGCAGCTCATAGGAATTCAGAGGTGATCCTGCTATGTTCCCATTTCTTTTATCAGAAACCAGGTCACATGCTCTGAGGCTCTTCATCTTGGAGGCACTTTCACTGCAGTGCAGGTTTCCCTCAGGTGGAATTCCAAAAGCCATCAGTATCTCTGAAATTTCCTGAATGAACTCAAGTTTATTTGGAAACTGGGGTAGGTCTTCTGGCAGCTCGATGAAATGGTTGTCTACATCCACAAAGCACAGGTTAGCCTGGGATTTAATTTAGAACAGGACACCATTACAACATCACTAAGCACATTATTGATCTCTGGGGTTTGTGCTTATTTAAAGATTCAAACACATTTGCATTTGTTTGGTTATTTTGTAAAACAGACTTGTCCCAACCGTAACTGAACTGGTTGGGTTGCTCTGAAGAATGCAACACAAGACCTACATTTCCAGGTCTTTTGAGAAGGTAACTGAGAAAGAAGACTCATTTTAAAGACATTTGCTATGTTCAAAATACATTATAACAAATTAGGTACAAATGCATGATTCTTTTTCATACACGTACAGCTAAATTTTAACTACAGGATATTTGCAATTCTATTTGATACACGTTTATATGTAAGCAGGTATATGTTACTGAGATTATCAGTCCACTTCTCTAAAAGATTTAGCAAATTCCAATCTAAAAGGTCTAACTTGAGAAATAAGGCAATTCTTTGAATGAGCAAGTTTGTTTCCAAGGGGGAAAATGAAATTAACTAGTTTCCATTCTGTTTTTCTGTTCCAATCTCCAACTCATTCACTACCAAAAAAGACCAAGCCAGGGGAGGGGGGGGAGAGAAAAACAGAAGAAAAAACACCTATGTGGCTTTCACAGCAAGATCAAAAGAAGCTCTGCATCTTTCAAGGTTTACCTCACTCTATATTTGGCAAGGGGAAAGGCTCCCCTTTTGGCTTCTGCATTGCAAAATCTGTATCAGATGGTTTCAAGACATTACATAACTACACACATCACAGCAAGAACCCCAATCATGTGTGAAATCTGCCTGGGAAGTTAAGAACAGAGAAAAAATTTTGCTTTTCTGTTGAAGCATTTCAGTTTCTCTTCGCTGCAGAATTAACATGGACTGTCACTACTCTGTTTAACCTTCACTATACAAAATCCTTTCACTGAGATTATGGGGTACTTTCAAGCTAAATTCATTGCATTATTCTAGGAGGCACACCTGGACTCAGGTCTCAGTACAGCTTGGCAGCACAAACACTTATCAGGTCTGTGAGAGCTAACAGATCTCCAGTTATTTCCTATAACTCAGTAAGTGTAGAAGGATGGAAGTACTACCACAGTTTAACTGGAAAGGAAGAATTAGAAGAGATCAACCTTGCACAGAATGAATGGTGAATGATCCCAGAAATCAGAGCCACAAGCAGTATGGACAAAGGAGGTCTGGTAAAATTTGCTGTGGGGCTGACCATAGGCAGACTAGAATAAGTTGTGCCTGACAAGACCTGCTCCTTTAAATAAACTGTTGTGAAAACACACACTTAGTACTTGTGACAGGTTTCTATAGAACAGAGTTTGGGTGTCAACTCTCCTTAAAGTACAAACATTTTACTGAGCTTCAACATTAAAACTGAAAAAATAATTCTTAAAGCAAAACTCCACCGGACATATTGCACTAGCTTGCACAAAATTAGCGCAATTTATGCTCTGCTACAATATTACCCATAGTTACAAAGGAAAGCATAATTCCAATTCTCTATATCCTAATTTTACAAAATAGAGAACTGGAATTTTAATATGAGGATCGATTTCTTATGCTCAAAGGACCGCATATAAAACAGTTAAATATCTCTTGTATAGATTCTTTACTGGAAATTAAATCACAAATTGTATTAGGTGGTGCAAAAGAATCCAAGGTCAATAAAGAGAATTAACACATTGATTCTGAAACAGTTTCTAGTGCACCTTAGAAAAAGCTTTTCTTTTTACGCAGGGCAGGTGTCATTGCTGAAATTTCCCTAGTATCAGCACTGCTCCAAGGCAGCAGATGGTGAAGGTGCCCACCAAGCAAGGCAGGGCTGGGCAGGCACTCAGGGTGCTCCTGGTTCCCATTCAGACAAGACTCGGCCCAAAAGGACACCCTGTGCACAGCAACTCTCGTGCTTCAAGCAAGCGCCTGAATTCAGGCGCTTCAGGACTCCCACTGCACCCGTGGCTCCACGATGATCAGAAGTCAAGTCAGCTGATATTTGTCAGAAACACTGTAAGCACTTCAAGACAGGAGAGAAATAAAGCTTTGAAACCAGGCACAATGCCTACCAATCAGTGCTGAGGGAGAAACAAAAAGCATTGAATTTGCCTCAAGCAGTCTGCAAAATGGCAAGACAGACTCAATAAGAAACTCTTCAAACAGTTTAATTGTATTACTTCCTTTTACAACTTTCCTTAATTGATGCCATTCAACTTTCCTTCCTTTTTGGATCAGATTCTGCAGAAAACATCACTCTTGGTTAAGCCTGGTTGTACCCAAAAAGCACTTGGCCAGAAAGGAATGAAACATTAACCTTACCAATACAGAAATCTGAATCTTCACACTGAAATTAAACTCCTTGCTAGTGGAAGAAAAAGCAAAATTTAATGCTTGCTAAAACTGCTTATAAGTACCTGGGCTAATACCTGGTTAATTCTTCCAATAGGTGAATTTCCCTTCTGCAGAGTTCCTCTCTAAGAGCAATGCACACAGATTAAACACTCTGAGCTACTAATAATGATTGCTTATCATGCAAGTCATTATTACATTTCCCAGAAATTGCCCTAGATGGAAACATTCTTTAAAAAGTTAGTGCACAGCAATACCCCAAATAGAGTGCAAAGAATATTTTCAGGGACACTCCGTAGTTATCCAGTGCCTGGTTAATAACACGTAAGATAGAGAACTACCCAGAGGAGCATAAACAAAGATTCCACAGATGACTTTAGCCTCTCAACTCAAGGGAAGCTGAGGTCATCCTGAAGAACTGTATACACACTTCTGGAAAGGCCATGTTCTTCAGGCAACAGAAATGGCAAAAACAACTCAATGCAAAAGCCCTTCAAGAGGTACCAAAACAATATTCTTCTGTAAAAATGAAATCGGAAATAAACAGACCATCAGGAGTAGACACCAGAACTGCAAATTTCACTATGCTGCTACACTACAGATCCAACAGAATGGAATACCAGTAAGGATAGAGGAGTCCCCTCCTTAAAAACTAAGAAAAATTACAAAGGATCTACTCTTTACAAAATCACGGTCATCCAAAGCATTTTGCATGCTAGGAACTGCACAAGTACACAAAGCAGAAAAATAACAGAGTTCTTTGGCCACAAGGGTTTAGTTATTTTGCCTCTGGAGGCAGCACAGTTGAGTGGGCTGTGAATAGCTGACAGCTCTGTATGTGGATACACTGATTACTATTTTACACACAAAAAACTAAAATTATAAAGACAAGATACTTGGAAACATGTGTAAGTAGAGATATAACTGAAAGAGCATCCTTAAGTTAGTTATTTGGTATTTCAGGTCTCTAGAACAGTCAAATATTCTTTTATTTATTGCTCATATATCAGTTTTCTGATCAAAAGAAAATCCCCAACAGTTACACACTGCTTCACTTCAGCAGTAGATTGTCACAAGAGAGGACACATCACATCATCTACAATAAAACGTTCTCCTGAGACACTACACTAAGGAACAAGGATGTCACATCCTAATTTAAAAGCTTATCCTTCCCATAAACCTTTATCATCACAAGTAGCAGGGTGTCCAGGTGAAAGCCTTACAAACCTTAGAAACATGGATCTAAGCAAATCAGTGGTCATGTATGTGGTGCCAGTGCCTGTTTCCCTCACGCCAACAACACCACTTTCCATGGGCTTAGAGGGCTCAGGACTACACCCATCCATTCCAAAGCCAAAGGACAATTGCAATTCTTTAGTTTGACCTAAAGCACAAGAAGGGCCAAAGCCCCACACAGATCTAACAGGGCCTGCACCAAGCCCATATCCTTCCTTTCAGCTCTCTTCAAAAGCACACAAGGAAATTATTTAGGTTCTGCTTGAGTACAGCACTGAAAGACTAAACCCCATTCATTTACAGCCTGTATCACCTTTGCACATTTGGCCTCAACCCAGCAAATAATCACCCACTTCACACAACACACAGAGAGCATGGATGTGCAACTTTATACACACATGGCTGACTTGTGGAACGTGCGTCCACAGTGGTCCTAAACTCTAAAGGATGCTCCTGTGCCGCTCCTGTAAGCAAATTGTGACCTTCTGCACTTATTCTCAGCACTGCTGTCCTTCATGCCAACCCAGAATTTGTGAGAAAAGCTTACAGCTCAAAGCCATTGCAGATCTCAGAAACTCCTCAGGTGGTTGCTCACACTGAAGTACAGGAAAACATAAAACTGAGGTCTGTCAATAAATTTGCAGTATTTTCAAGGATCAAGCCACCAGCAGATAGTCTGAGAATGCATACAAAGCAGTGATTATCTTTAACTAATTGTCTTGGTCTACTGTGTTAGCATCAAAAGGAAAAAAGGCTTTTCAGGAGACCTTTCTTATCTCCTGAAACAACATACAAGAATAAAAACCCACAGAATTTGTTAAGGTTTAGCATTGAATAAGATCCTTTTAATGGCTGAAATAAAAACACTGAGAATATATATAATCTGTTTTATACTAGCAGAGAAAAAGCATTTTAGGTTTTAAAATCTTTCAACTTTTCTAAAAGGAAAAGCTATTGCCCAAGACCCTTGGGATCATTTCATTTTTTTAAAAAAGCATTTTAATGGGATGCTACTTTGACTTCACCAGTGCTGGAAACTCAGCATTGCTTACTTCCACTGAAAATAATTTCCATTTCTAACATTCTCCTAAATTAAAGTGGCAAGATACACATGCAATCCAGCAGCATGAAATGGTCTGGATTAACTTGCTTGTTAAAAATGTGTTTCTAGCACCGCAGGAGTTTCTTTAGAAGGAAATGCAAAGACACATCAAAAAACCCAGTCTTACTTTAGTACCTCCTATGTTTGTGATCTGCCAGTAAGCTGCTAAAACCACTTTTATTGATCAGTTTTACTGATAAACAAACCACACCAACATCTGAAGCAGCTACATGTTCTTCCCTTCCCCTTTGACATCTGCAGCACCTTATTCTAGCACAGCTTCTCCCCAACCACAAGGATGCTCATGCACACACAGAGCCCTCAGCAAAGCAGCAACACCTATGAGAACAAGCACTCTACTGCTGACATGCACAGAAAACTCAACTCCACACTAAACCTCAGCATTTCCTAGTTTCACTGGGCTACAGGTCTTCAGGTCATTGGTGGGCTTCAAGGAAATCTCCATCAGGGACTGTTTTCTGATGTACACAAGGGATAATGTAAAATTGAATTTTGTACTAACGCAACTTTTTTGTTGAAGGTTTTAAAGATCATCTGACACAAGCATTAAATTCTAGGATACAGTGGGGTTTCCATGCTCATATGGTAAAGCATTCCCTGGAAGCAGCAGATGTGACCAAAATATGGGAGGCTGCCATCAAAATAAGCCTTATGACATATGTATGCAAGACTTACACCAAGGCAAAACTACTGAGATGGGACCAACAGGATTTTCACATTATTAGCCTAAAAGTATTAGTGTACAACACTTTGAGCAAGACAAACAATGAAGAAGTCTACAGCGACACTGAGGGATGCATGCTGTGCTAGAAAGCAGTATTATTTTCGTCCACAATGCCCTTCAAGTGAGAAGCACTAACTAGATTTTCTCTCAAAGCTCACCTCTTTGGCCCCTGCCTAAATCAGATATTGCTTGCTTTAACAGCAGCTGTCCCACACGTCCATTTAAATAGATTAGGAACAGAGATGCAGCTTAGGCAGTTTCAAGACAAAGAAAAAAATTTTTTGTGGAACTGAGAATAAATTACAACACAGAACAGCTCTTTGTATACCCTTTGTGGTAAGTGAGGAAAATTCTGATACTAACTATGAATCAGGAGCCTAGAGGAGTTCCTCATATAACCCTAAGAAGTTCATAGATGTTGATATGCATTCCAAACTTTAGAGATAAACAATGTTAAATATTAATATCCCCTCTGATACTGATGATAAATTTGTCTTTACTGAAGTACAAATAATGGAATCCATATGCCCTCTTCTACTGTTCTACAACACATTATTCATGTTCCTTGGCAGTTTTCGGCTGTTGTTCTATGGAGGTTTGGCTGGGGCTTTCTTTCTTGGTTAGTTGGTTTTTTTAAGCAAACTCTACAATGAAAATCTCAACAATAGTGAGCTCCTGCTCTTCCCAGTCTACTCAGCCTCTTGAAAAAGCAAATCTATTGGCATAGGATAACTTTTTAGTTATTTACTAAGAGACTGGAGACTCCAGTCCATTTCTACGCCATAGCTACATCTCCAGCCTGAAATGCAAAGGACTCCAACAGCTCCCAAGAAACCTTACCCAGCAGTGCCTATGGAGGGAATTTTTCAGACTAGGTCAAATTCATCATGTACGAAGTTTTAAGAGCTCACTCTTTAAATACGAAAGAGAAAAGCTGAAACTTCAGAAGGAAAAGGAAGTCTTGCAGCAAATTCCACCACATGGGCACGTTGCTGCTGCTTTCTGTCCTGTGTGTCCTCCCCTCCCAGACAATTCTCATCTCTATAAGACGCTTTCAAAAATCTTCTCCTCCACCTTCATAAAAGGCTACTGTGAAACAAAATGTAAATTGAGGTGTCAGATTACTTTTTAATAGAATTTGAATTTCATTTTAAACATCTAAAAATAGATCAACTGCCTTACTTTAAACCTCCAAAATAAACTGATACATCTCTTCAAAACCTTTTAAATAATTGAAGTATCTATTTGAAATTAAAATATGTTTGTTTATTTATTTGGAAGTATTACAGTGATTTTAAAATGAGCAAGTTCTTTCAAAAGGAGGACAGTCTTTTAGAAGCTTGTGGTAACAGTTAAAACGTTCATGGTGCATATTAACATGCATATCCACACATGCATTTTATTTCATCAGCTATTCTCTCTAAAAAAGTATACTAACCATATTAATTAGGCCTGTCAGTACAGCCAAAATTCTGAAAAATAGTAAACCAAAGCAATAGACTGTTGTTTTCATGGCAAGAACATACACTACTCTGTTAATAATTGTGCCAGTGAACAAAGAAAAAAGAGAGGGAGACAATAAAGAAATCAAGAGATTAAACAATTTAGTTTTCATAGAAAAAAATAACACAGTTTGAAAAAAAAGTTTTACTTTGAACTTGCCAGGAAAAACAAATGAAAACTACCAGCATATGGATTTGAGAAAAAGAGCAATGTTGGCATGGAGACCAGACTGGAGGTTCACAAAAATATCTTGTCTTTAATTTTACACAGCTTTTTTAAAAAATGAAGGGTTTTTTTGTGTCAAGCTATACTGCAGCACTGCCTGATAATGAAAACAAAAACCACCACCACCACAAAACCCTGTGCCTGCCACACTTCTGCTTTCCCAGAAATGCAAACAGTAACAGAAGAAAAGCCACAGTCAGAGAAAAAGGCACAGGTTAGAGAATCCTACCAGGGCCTTAAGGAGGGTGTTTCCCATGATTTACACAGTTCCCTGCAAAGTTACACCTACAAGTAAGCAGATCGTGGCAGGGGCCAGCCATTTCCCCTGCTGCCTTGGGTAGTGCTCAGCTTAGGCACTTTTGGTCCCCTGCTCCTCACAATCAGCTCTTAAATTCTCTTGGCATATCCCTAAACAGAGTATCTGCAAAGTGAACAGGGGGCAAAATAAATAAAAACAATCTCCAAGCAGTCTGAACGTAGTCCCAGCCCCACGTATGAGCTGCAGAACCTTCACAGACCATTTCCTTCTCCTTTACACAGGGACTGCTGCTCCCAGGGCTCCTCAGCACTACCCCAATAAGCAGCAGTTTGCTCGAGTACACGCTGACATTTTGCTGCAGACCGAAGCAGGCATTCTAGGAGAAAATCTGAAATGGTTTTGTGCAGACACCTGGCAGGCTGGGTCCATGCAAGCCAACCCCAAGTGAGAAATCCAGAGCAGGGAAACCCAGCCTAACCCCACAGAGCCAGGAACCAGCAGAGCACTGATGCCAGCTCTGCTCACCCACCACCACTCGGCAGCAGCTCTGTGGCCTTTTGCCCACAGCTGGGGAACTCACACAGCAATTCCTTGCACTTCCTAGCATTATAAGGCTAATTTTTTTGCAGCACAGAATTTTCTTTCTGTAACCCCAAATGCATCAATTCCTGTAAAATTACAGTTGAATTCTATCAGAGCATACAATTTCAAAAGCAGGGCTTTATCTATTTCATCACATTTTCATCAGCATCTCCAAGAAAGAAGGACCTACACCAAACCAGAGCCAGCAAGAACTTGACAATGGCTGTTACAGTTAGCACTTGTGTTTTGGCTCATTTCTCACTTCTCTCATAGTCATGGACAATATTTAGGCAATCAAGATGAGCTCCTCTCACCTCTTGAGGAAGTTCCAGCTTAGACCTATCATCCAGTCCATTGGAGTGCAAGCCCATGAGGTAAGGGACAGGAGCATCTAGAAAATGAAGGAGGGATGCTGGAAGGATAGGAACATACACATGCTGCCACTGAAATGGAAACATTAGTGCTGTGATGGTCTCTGCCACGGTCATCAGCCTCTGATAATCTGAAAAAGATCAAGAAAAATTAAATTTTTTTTCACAAATACATTTAAGTAAATTAATTTAAACTAAAGAAATGAGAATTTGCTTGAAAACAGAAACCACAAAACCCAGTGCTAGCTGAGCGGCATCATAATGAAAACCCAGACCTGCACACCCAGCACATTTTGCTGAAACAACAAAGAGAGCTCAACCCAAAGTAGGTCATTCCACAAGTCATATGGAAATGAGCAAATTGAGCCTTAATGCATGCTAAGTCACTTTCTGCTACCTATACCAGGGTCACCAGGAGCACCAGTTTGAATACAGAAGCAGTATTGTAATCAGCTAAGAAGCACATCGGAAATAATTTCTTTTCTCTATGCTCAGGGCTTTCTATGGAAGCCTTGGATGAAGCCCAAGGCATCTGGTATCTCTCAGATAAACATTTTTTAAAAGAGTGTTTAAATGTCTATAAAGCATGCTGTATAGCAGCCAACCCAACAGTGTGACTGAAATAACTATGCAGAAAATGAAAAGGATCAGCTTTGTTTAGCCTTTGCTGTGCTCGACCAAAGCCTCAGTTCAATGTAAAAACAGCTCATGCCCTCCTAGAACTTAGGAGAAGCGTTAAATGTACCTGCGCAACACACTAAGAGATCTTTTTATTTAGCACTGGTGGCTAGAACACGCTGCAGTGTGCTGGGCCGACACCTCACCCTCCTCATCTGTAACTACAGCCATCTCTAAGGGTTTTTGAAATCCCATAAAGGGGGAGGCAACACCAGATGTGTGTTCCAATACAGCTGCTTAAACATCCAGACTGCTTTTGAGCTGCCAGGCTGGAAAGAGTATAAAACACACTCACACAACTAGGGCAATTCCTGCCTTCAGCCAGGCTATAAATACAGCACAAACTGGAGACATAGGATAGCTTTTCATGATACTGCAACAATATCCAATTCCAGCCAGGAAAGGGGAGGGAATAGGAGGAAGGCAAAAGTCAGTAACCTTCATATGTGTGTGGAGTATGCATGTCTACTTTCATAAAACTACAGACACGGTGAAACTGGAAAAGACACTTGGATGCACAGGCTCAGGTGCTGGGGTTTCTGAAACTGTTGCATGCTGTCACAGAGGGCAGATGAAAACTGCAAGAATAACATTTGTTCTAAACACTCAGGAGAAAAGTTAGGCTTAACTATGCACTGCCCAAGGTTATGGCTTTGATTTTATCCTTTAGCCAGACTCCACTAAAGACTTCAGAAAGCAGAAAAAAAAAAAAAAAAGCCAAGAAATTCAGTTCCTGGCATTCATGATTAATTTTGTTTGGGGAAAAAGTTGCAGAGTTTGGGGTCTGCAAAGAGCCCCACAACCCAGGAGGAACTCAGCACACGTTGTTTCTAACATCACTCATAATTCTGCAACTTAGGCTTTTGATTTTTTTCTTTTCAGATCAAGTCGTGCTGGTGGAAAAGGTTATTGCATGGACCTACCTGTCACTGCCTCACAGTGGAGCTACTATGGAGGAGCCTTCTTCATCCAAAACACATGAGAACAGCTTAAACAGGTTAAGGTTTTTGCCAAAACCTCATTTGGACTGAAACACCAATGAGCATCAGCAGCAACACTCCCTATTTCTGCCTGGACACCATCTTCTGCCTACACATCTACTTCTGAGTTTGCAGCTTTAATCACGGCCTGACTGCAAAGAAGTGATGAATTAATGATAAGCTTTGGGAAGAAGAAAATTCTATTCCATAGCCTATTTTCTTTAGTTTTAAAAGGAACTTTAAATGTAGCCATAGATACACAAACATTCCAGCTGGGTTGCATTCAGCTTGTTTATCTGGAAGGACAAGTCTTAGAATAGAAACAGTGTTCTCCTACTACACAAAACCCCCTGTCTAATCCTGGTGGAAAATTTAAAGACAACTTCTCCCTCTGTCATTAAACTAACTTTAGTATTGGCCTTTCAAATTAATTACAAAGTAACATCAATAGTTCAGAATTTCTATCCACTGGGCAGCCACCTCCTGCCACCAAGCAATCTGCAAATGCAGCTCTCTGACGTTGGATATCCCCATGACTTAAACCATTCCCAACTATTTGGCCTGCTCAGCTGCAGCCTGCAAGTAATAGTGACTACATTCTGCTGCTGGCAAAAGTCAAGGACAAAGGCAAGAAGCCTGCAAATATAAACCAAAATAACTTCTATGTTTTCTTATACCTACCCTGAGAGGATATAGCGGGGTTTTTTTGGATTTAAAGAAGAAGAAAGCAGCACAGTTCTAGTACCAAAGAATTACAGAATATTTAAAAATAACAACAAAAAGATTAAAAGAGTGAAGAAGTGTTTCAGCAGTGCTGTTGCTCTTGTTCTTGAAATCAGAATGTGCTTATTCTGGTGTCAGTGACATGATCTTCTGGCCTTGTACTGTACACAAGCACTGGCAGGGAAATAATGACATGTGACTAGGGCACTGTTAGATGGGAAAGGACTTAACTCATCACTCTGCAAGAAAAAGAAAATCCACTACTTTTTAATGCAGCCACTTAAGAACACAGAAAAGGCATGATTTGTTATTCTAACCAATTGCTATAGAGAAAATATATTATCTCTTAAAGGGTGTATGAGAAGCTATACAGTAGTATTTATCAGTAAAAGATAAATAAAAAAAGAAATTGAGGGGTCTTGTGTCTGGAAAAAGAGGAACAGGATGGGAAGAGGTGGCAGCTCTAAGAACCATCATTCCACCTCTCCATTTTCACATTCTACCAGAGAGAAGTCTGTCAAGTGCCTACAGAAATCCTCTGACTCAGCCAAATCTAAAATAATTATATGATCACATTTTGGAACATTTTTTCCTTTTAATCTTCCTACTTCATGGATCACAATGAAATACTGTTGTATTTGTCAAGTAACTTCAAAACCCCTGTAAGTGCAGCAAGAACCAGCTGTGGTTAGTAGAAGTGGGGTGAAGTACCTCCTGTTCTGTGTCTGACAGGGGGTTTCAAGCAGCAAGGATCCTAAATCACTGGAGGCATAACGAAGTGTCCTATATAAGAGATGATAGTCAGGCAGCACATGAGTAATACTGCAAAGAAATTAAGCTAATACTTTAAATCTCCAGAATGAACATAATTCAAACTAGTGAAACAAAAATGGGGAGGAGTGATTCAAAGGCAGAGAAAAACCCCTTTATTTGTACTGTAAAATGGTAGCAGACAGCTGCCACCCAGAAAATAAAACTGTCCAAGATCACAGTCTGTGGCAGCAGTACATGACATTTCTCCTTTTTTTTGTTTTTAGCTCTTCAGAAAAATGACCTCCAAGCAGATTTCACAGCTGTCTTAACTCAGTACACACTTTTCAGGAGAGCTCTAGGTGCTCTGAGATAAGGAGTAAGTCTATTTCACAGCTACAAGAGCAACATAAATTGCAGGAATGCAAACCGGCTCCCACAGAATAATCTGACAAGGGCACTTCCCACAGGTCTCTAGCACCACTGTCTCATTCCAGAGTTCCTCAACACTGGCTCAGTGCTAGCAGCAGCCTTAGATTCTTCCCTCTCTTACAGAAACTGCATGCCTTGAACATTTATCCAAATGGGAGACAGGTCTCTCAACAGGACAATCAAACAGAGGCATTCATTCCCTACACTTGGCTTACAGCAATCCAAAATACACAAGGCTGTGCCAACATTGTGGGACAAAAGAAGAATTTCCAGAAGCATCAAGTCAGAAACATTTCAAAGGAATCTTAAACCAAAACACTTTCAGTGCCAAGTGAAGTTACTCCTACTCCAAGGACTGACTGAAACTTAAAACCCTAAATAATTTGTTTCAAAAAGGATTGCACTTGGCAACAAAGTCATAGAAACATATAATCATCAAGAGGTTTGAGTTGGAAGGGACCTTAAAGATACCTAGTTCCATCAGACCTCCAAGATGTTTGGGGTTTGGTTTTTACTTTGGTGGTGTTTTGTTATTCTGGGTGTGTTTGTTCTTGGGTTATTTTTTCAAGTAAATCTCACAAATCCACTGATCCTGACACATACTGCTCTAAATCTAAATCCACCCAATGAGTATCATAATCTCATCTGACCTAGGAGAAAAAGAAATTAATCTCGGTCACCTCAACTGTCATAGGTTTGAGCACCAAGAGATTTAATAAACTCAAAGGACATCAAAAAACTGAGTATTTATATTCTGAAGGACAACCTAGACCTCACACTGGTGCGCATGCAAGAACATGAAAAAGCCTTCACAAAAAAGCAATTTCTGATTCCACTTAGAACTGAACACACCATCACTTGTATCTCCATACAATATTTCCGGTTTTACAAACAGTAAAAACTAGATGTTACTCAATCATACTGAAGAATGAGCTGAATATATTAGGAGCATATTCCAGTTGGAAAAACAACAAAAGCAAACAAACAAAAACAAAACAAAAAAAAGCACAGGGATTATATCCCCCAGAAAGTCCTTAAAAGAAGCTATGTTTCAAAAAAAATTGACTACCATTACTGAGGAGGCCCTGCTGCAGCCAGTTCACCAAATGTGAGGGTCAAAAGTCAGCAAACAAATAACTAAAATTCTTTTTCTACTGGAAGAAGACTTTTCAGCCAAAAACTAAGGTGAGAATTTGACAGAGAGACAAGACACTTCCATAAGGTTCAACACAGCCCAACTCAGCCCAAGCCTGGGGGGGAAACGGTGGACAGAAACTGTCCTAACTGATCCCTCATCCCTCAACTCCAAATGTCTGTGCCTGCAAACAAGAAACTCAAGTGTTCCAGGGCTATTTTCAGCTTCTTTGATCAGACACCTGGAAAGGGCCCAAGACAGAAACCTGAACCTCTTAAGAGGACTTGGAAAGAGAAGCCAGAATCCAGTAGACGAGCCCAGAAGTGAGCTGAGCTCCAGCCTAGGACAAAAGAGCTCTCATAAAGCAATGGCCTGGAAAGAGATCCAGGAGCACTGTTCCCACATGGCAATGCATGCACGGCTTTTCTGCAGAGCTTACAACCTGCCAGGAACACACAATTCCACCACAGGAGTCTCAGGCACCACTACAGGTCAGCACAACCACATGCTTCTTCAGATGGAAGAGCTGATGTTTGAATCCTCCACTGGTGGGACACAGGTATCCACACAAACAAACACTCCCCTAGATCTCAAATATATAAATACCTAATCCATTTCAGGGGAAACCACAAAAAAACCTTGTCTGCTAGACAAGTATTTCTAGATTTGCTATGAACAATAAGTAGAGCAATTTGTTTTTCGAACCCAAGAGAGTAGCCACTACAGAGTTCAGCAAGGCTTTTTTACCTTATTTGAATTACTGCAGTTTTTCTCTTGTAGCTCACGGTGTCTGCACAATGACACAACTGTGATGTAACACCCTGCTGCTATTACACATTTTTAATCACCCTGACCGTACACACAAATCCATCCTTGACTTTAGTCTATGCACAGATCTTAAAAACAAACATCTGTATTTCATGCTTGGAGAAGGTTGCTGGTAACTGCAGGTTATATTCTGTAAATAATTACCATTTGTGCTCTACATAGCTCAGTGACAGCTCAAGGGAAGAAAACACCAAAACAAATTTCAGTAACACCATGGACTAGCCCTGGTTTTGTCTTGGGGTCTTTTGAACACTATAAAACAGTGTTCAAAATGCATGCTGTGTGTTCAAACCACACATTTCTGAATGGGTGAGTCTGGACTAACGTTAGTCAGCTTGGGACCGAAAAAAAAAAAAGCAGAGAAATTAGGTTTTGGCATAACTCCACATACTCTGTGTTAGAGCAACAGGATGCAGAGTAAGAAGGCCAGTATCCACAAATTTCAACACAGAAAATAGACAGCACTCCCACACTTCTCACTAATTGATAAACATGCTATTTCAGCTCAGTTGCTGCCTATCCTCTTCAAAGCAAGCTTTAGCTATGTGGCTTCAGCAAAACTGTTGTTTCAAGGCCTTAACGGAGATTCAGGATTTGACTTCAGTCAAAACTTCTTTCAGGTACTTATCTTTCAAAGTAAGAACTGAAATGTGACTTTGGGTACTCAAAGAGAAAATTGTATTTGCATGATTAACTCTTCTTCAGAACCAGACGTATAATTAACAGTGTATCTTCTCAAAATGCACAGCTACTTCTACAGAGATAGGAGGGAATTCAGCTGAACAGCTAGACAAGAACATGAAAGAAGGCAAGCTGCTCTATGCAGTAGCACTGTTCCAGAGCCAACAATACAGGGGTCAGCCAATCCATGAACAGAGGAGATTATGTGAAAATCCAGTTTTAAGTTTAGGTGTCCAACAGCAGGAGCCAATGCAACACTCTCCTTACAACTCCAGTGCTTTTCTTTACCTTAAGACCTGCACTCAGATCAGTCAGACTGCATTAGCATGCTCATGCCACTTTAATGCAGCTTTTCTGTTGTTTGTGTGGTTTTTAGAATTCAAGACACAAAAGACCTTGTGCCATTACAACTACAAGATAAGAAAACAAAACCCAAGTACTCACGCTGTGAATAAAGCAGTATCTGAAACTCCAAAAGGGCACAGGTAAAGAGTTGAACCACATTTTCTACTCCAAGCAATTCAAAAACTTCTTTAACCGGAAAATCAAACAATGGTAGTTCACTGGTGCTTGGCCTCTGGCAGATAATTGGTCCATAAACACCTGAAAATTTTAATGACCTTCCTGCTGGAGGAAGAGGAACCTCATAGAGAATATTGTAGATGTAGCTTTCTAAAGGTAGTGGTGGCGGCTGAGGTGAAGTCACTGCTTGATGAAGTTGTTCTAGAACTTTCTTACAAGCTTTCATGAAAGACATGGGAGTAATCAGACAAATGCACTTTGAGACATAGAGTGTGTCTCTGCTGATGTCATAGGAATTAAATCGCTGTAGCTTTGAGACAGAGGTGCCATTGCAGTCTCCAGTGCTGCTGCAGCTCTCCTTGTCATTGGTGGGTGGAGTATGAAGAATATCATATTCAGCATTGTGCATATGATACAACGTCTGCATTGCACTGCAGATCTGTTTGCTAGTGACTTCCTCAAAAAACGTGAGAGAAAATCCAAATGTCCGTGAGCCATCTTCACGAGTAATAATAAAAGAGTGGAACTGAGGTTCTCTGGAATCTGCTTGTGTCTTGAAAGCAAGCCCTTTAGGCATACACAGCTACAAAAAAAAGGGGAAGGGGAGATAATATCCATTAAAACACGATTTTCTCTCCCCCTGCCTCCAGAAGCATTGGTGAAAATGGGATTTAGAATCCACAGACTGCCATCACATTTCACTTTAAATTCTATTAAGTGTTACACCTCTGCACAATACAGAGCTATGGTTCTAAATCAGAAAAACCAAAGGAACATATCAAAAGGGCTGCATGCAATTTCTGTTGAAACTCATAACCATTTTGCTACCAGCCTCAACAGGAATAAAATAACAAAATTTAAACCCAGATAAAGGGAAGTATTTGGTCACCAAGACCAGAAACCTGACAGAGAAAAGTACTATATCTTATCTAAATTAAGATACACCACATTCTATTAAATAGGACAATCATGCACAAAAAAAGATTCATTAATTGCAGACTAATTTATTTGTCTACTAATTCTCTAGACTGCAACAAAAAACCTCCAAAAGCCATTAAGTGATACCAACCATTCCCACTGCATCCTGGTCAAAAGGGTTCCATTCAACATTCTCAGGATAGCGAGCAAGAACTTTGGATTTAAATGTGCGTCTTAATGGAGTCTGTTCAAAGTTTTCCCCTGCAGATCAAAGAAAAATAGAGAAGTAAATATTTCATTCTCTTTTTAAGCACAAACAAGGCCAAAAAGCAGGACATCAGCAGGTAGATGTGAGGATAAGTGAATTAAGGACACACTCCTTTTAAGAGAACAGAAAATGCAAGACAGTTCGTTAGCATATAGGCAGACTGCAGATATTAGCAAGGATTAGCATCATAACATTTCTGCGTCATTAAGTATCTGTGCTTTTCCTTAAGTGTGACAATCTTGAGATTGTGGTCATGACAGCAATTCTCTAAGCCATTCTTCAGATATTTTAGATTCTCATTAAAACAGTTTCAGTGCAATGTCACTGAAGAAAAGCACAAATAGACAAAATGCAAAGATGATGCAACTTTTAGATAGACATATAAGTGACATCATGAGATCTCTTCAATTTCATTCTCGAGACTCAGGGAAAAAAAGCTATTCACCATCTATTGCAAGAAGTTAGCTGTGAAGGAAGAGTCTAGAAGGTTAAAAGATCAAGAACCACATAAACGTCCATGAAGAGAGAGTATCAGATGAACAAACTGCTTTTTATTTCCCCCACACTTTTTCCTTTACCTTCTGTTGCACTTGAAATGAAACGGCTGCCACCATCTCGGGTTTTAGAGGCCTGTATATACTGGCATAAAGCTATATAACAAATAAAAACAACACTGCATTATACATTTCATACTGTTGACTGCGATCATGTCGCTAACACATACCAGAATTAACATACATGACAGTGTCCTCTCCTAATATGCTTTGTATACAGACACACAAATATCTCATTTTATGTACATATTTCTGGAAGGAGATGATCAGTATGTACGAGAAGCTCATCATTCCTGTAGATGCAACCAGCATACTGATGCAGCAGTAGGAATTAAATGATGGTGAAACTAAAATTTTACATGTTAACTATAAAATATTTCCAAAGAGCAGATGATGAAACCAACCCCAAGGACGAGACCATTTCAAGGCCTTTAGAACTGTATGAATTTAAGTGGCATGGTCCAACTTTCTACAGGTGCTATCCATACACTAGACTGGCTGAAAGTCTTGTTTAGATGCTCTTAAATTTCCTCTTGGACCAATGACAGTTCATTCTGATAGCACAGAACTTACTGCAGTAAATATTCTGAGTAAGAGTAGTTGCTTTAAAAAAACAAAAACGTACAACTGTGTATCTTAAAATAAGCTTAGCTATATTACTAGAATGCAATTAGCTAAATGAGCATGCAGCTGTTGACAGCTGCACTAACAATCAGGCACAATTGCATGAAATCATATGCTTTAAATAAATGGAATTATTTCAGCAACACCTGCAAAAGAGAAAACATACTCAAACTCCTCATTTGTTTTCTTACATGCAGCAATTACATGGCAATAGGAATTGATTTCAGAATTGGTTTGGTTTGTTTTGTACTTTTAGAGTAATATTTAAAGTTCAATTTCTAAGCCAAGTTAGAATCCTTATTTGGTACAACATTCACTTCCACTAAGTAGCCATAGACAGAGATGGTTACAGCACTGTCTGTGCACAAAACAGAACCTAACAAACACATTACACCAAACCAAATTGCATTTCCACTGAATACTTAACAAGTTCTTTGACAGCTGAGAAGTCATGTACCCCTGGATTTTCCTTAAACTAAGTCTTAAATATTATCTCAAACAGGGACCTTACCCTGAATCAGGACCTAGGACAGGTCTCCCAATACCCAATATATTCATATCTATTTTGCTAATTCTTTGGGTTTCAGCACTGAAATTGAAGGAGGGATTGCTTTTATTATTTGTCTGAAAAAGCAACAGCTCAGCTCTTTTTCATACAAAACCACACAGCTACATTATTTATTAATCTGTTTAACAATATCATTCAATAATATCATTGTTCAGAATGGAAAAAAAAAGTGTGTTTGGAGAAACCTGACATGTATAGAGAAAGGAACAGTTAGGAAAAACCAGGACATGATTTCATTGAAATATAACCATCCTGCTAAAGAGTGGAGCCAGAGACAGAAAAGATAACAGCATTTCCGCAGCTAAAACAACCATAAAAGATGAAAATAAGCATTTAAAGAAACTTCCAATCTCCCAGAAAAAGAAAAATTGACATAATGGCACATCTCTACTGACACAAGCATATACTCAAGTGAAGTCAGTCCTCTGTAAAAAGCTTTTAAAAATATGTCAGGAGATTTAACACACCTACTATTTTCTATATTTACATCTGTACAGATGATGTAATGTCAACTTTTAGATAATTGAGGAAGAACCCGAGACATGTACTAAGCTGTTTTGTTCCTTAGCTTTTTTTTTATCTTCCACATATGTAGAAGAGAGAAAATATATGAAGGCCAAATTTTCTCCTGAACTCAGAAACCACACCCCACAATCACTTGGTTCACCTACATGCAAGGCTGTGCGTATTTTGAAAATAAAAAGAAAAAAATCTTAATGAAAAGGTCTTTAAATCACAGATTATTCATACTGCAAAACATATTACACTGCTCTTCCCTTACAATTAAAAAAAACAAAACAAAAAAAAACAAAAAAAAAAAAACAAACAAACAAAAAAAAAAAAAAACAAAAACAAAAAAAAAACCACAGTCTCCCATCTCCAGTCACCCCTTTTGGGAGAATGGATGTTTACCTATTTAAAGAAGCCTCGCACCATCTCCTCCCAAGAGACATTCTCGCCAACACACTCTTAAATTTTTTAGAGCTGGAGTCTGTCTGTAATTTAATGAAAGGACTAAAATTGAGTTCTGGAAACCACCAAGTCCTGATGCAGACAGAAACATAAGGCAACCCTCACAGGCCTTCCTGCCATCCATCAAGGCACTGAGCTGTTGCACAGACTGCTCTTGCCAGAGTGCCTCGACAGCACCCTTCTCTCCTCCCCACACTGCTGGAATGCTGCCTGTCAGCTCAGCAGGATGCTCCTTCTCCCTTCCACAGCAGCACAGTCTCCCATCTCCAGTCACCCCTTTTGGGAGAGCCTTCATGCTTGGAATACTGCCAGCTACTGGACCTTCAGACTGGGCCCTGCTGGCTTCCAAAGATACTGATTCCCTACAAGGCAGGGAATGCCATGAGACAGCTCACCAACATCAGAAAAGTTCAGCCCAGGTGATCTGTGCAATTCCAGGACACTGGACATTCTGTTTTTCTGCCATTACAAGTAATGAGAACCTGAGCACCAGTACCTCCACTGTCTGGGCTCCCCCTGCTCTCCTCTCTAGTAGCTGTCACTAGACAGCCATCAGCAGTGGGGAGAGGGAAAATCCACAAACAATATTTGCTTACATCCAGAGATAAAAAGCAATTAACCCTAAATTTCTAAATTTATTATCAGCCTCAAACACAGACACTCTGCTCCAGCAAAACACCAACTGCAGCACATGCCCAGCAGGCAAAAATAACTCAAGGTTTCAAGATCTGTCTCTCTGAATTAGAGAGTCATAGAATTAAAAGGATATTCTGAGTTGGAAAGGACCCACAAGGATTATCAAGTCCAACTCTTAAGTAAATGGCCATACAGGGATTGAAGCCACAACCTTCGTGTGATTAGCACTATTCTCTACCCAACTGGGCTAGTCTTGGTTTCTTCCAAATAGCTGATTAATTCAGTACTGATTGAAATGGTTTTGATAAAAACAGTGAAGAACGGTTTTAGCAAATGCAAGAGACCAACTCACCAGCAGAAATGGACAGCTGTAGAATACAACTGAGCAAATGAAGGCATAAAAGGAGAAAAACTGACAAAAATATGATGTATCCCATAAGTTTAGAGAGAGAGCAAGCCCCCACATTTAACAACTATCAAAGGACTGCTATCATCAGATCATGCTTTTCACAGTTCCTCTCCTTTAGCAGAAGTAATGGCTAGAAAGTATTTTCCTTATCCAAGTTACAGTAAAGGGATCCTTAAGAATTATTGATCTGTAAACAATTTCTTTCTTTTATACAAACTCCATGCAAAAGGGAAACTTGGGTGTTTTTTAAATGGAACACAGTGTTGCCTGCTGAAGACTAAAAAGGTCTTTCAAACACCTTTGATGTTTCTCACATACACATTTATCACTCAGGTGTTTGTTATATCACAGGAAAAGCTCTACAAAAAAAACAAGATGCAAACTGTCCCACAGACTGCAAAGTTGCAACTGCCTTGGATTTAAATCAGAATCAATGAACAAACAGCTACAACTATGAGATTATTTGTCAGGAAATGTTAAATGACATACGAGATCCATAAACATAAACACCCAGCAATACTTCAGGAAGTTTCAGGTCAATGTGCTTCTCAACACCAAACCTTCAAAACAGTAAAAGTCCCATTGCATTTTGCAATGTAGAAAATATCATAAAAGCATAGAGAAATGTAATTTCACCAGGCACGGTACAAATCCACAAGAACCAGTTCAGTGCAGCCCTGGCACTGCACCAGCACAGGAAGGAAAGTGAAACAGAGCATCTCAGAACTCTTTGTCATTGGAAAAAAAACACCCCCTGTGGCATCCCGTTCAAAACAGGATCAATGAAACAATTTGGGTTAAAAATAAATGAACAGAATAAAGAAAGGGTTAAGAAAGATTAACATTTCAGTAATCAAGTTTAGCCACACAAACAGCTTAATTAGCTCATGGTGATCCCCCAAAACAGGAAGGAATCAAAGAGGAAACGGCAGACACGGGTTCTGAAACTGGTGAGCTGAAGAAAACATAGACTAGAGCTTTAATGCCTGCTAACTCCTGAACCACCCCCTCCTCCCGAGGCCCAGCTTCCTACCTGCTGGCTCCTGCCACGCCAGGTGATAGATTTTTCAATGCCAGCAACCACCACCCAGCCCTTTGCTTCCTCTCCTGTTTTTCACACTTTATCATCCCTCCCCATTAAACACGATGGATCCCTGCTGGCCTGGAGATGGCTGAGCACCTGCCTGCCCATGGGCAGTGGTGAATTAATTCCTTTTTTGCTTTGCTTTAACTATTAAATGTTATGTTATTTTATGTTTTTATCCCAACCTGCAAGTTTTCCCACTTTTACACTTCTGATTCTCTTCCCCATCCCACAGGAGGGGAGTGAGAGGCTGTGTGGGGCTGAGTTAAACCACACTACCATGTAATTTAAGAAGACATGCATAAAAGACTTCAGTTATTGGAGTCGGCTTGCTTATCAAAAGGGTCACTAAGATTAAATTACGACCTAGACACAACCAGCTAGTCACCAGCTAGACACAACCTCTGAGGAAGTCTCCTTGGGTGAGGGATTTCCACGACTGTAAACTTGGCCTGGCTCTTCCTGGGCAGGCAGAGCTCAGTCTCAGACCACAGTGGCAGACACTCAGCACCAACTGCATTAAATCTCACATTAGAGGCAGGTAATTCTGCAATCCCTCCCTCTCGCATACTTTTGATAAACTGATCTCGATGGACTGCACTGCGTGCGTAAGAAGTAAACTACAAACCTGCTGAAGATGACCAAAGAGCTGAAACATGTTACATTTAGTTGGAAGATCTAGTTAGAACCAGCCCCCTTTTCACAGTTGTGTGGGACCACTGCTCTAACAGCCACCCAACACCATTTGCAGGGTAAGGAACCACAATGGGCTTTCAGTTCTAATTTCACTTACACCACCTTAAATTATGCTGGCCTACGTATCTGTAATTTGGACTTGGTAATTACCAGCACATTAGAACAGCTAATGCATGCACTGCAAGTATCCTACACTGAACTAACAAGTACACCTAATTTTATCGATAGCTTCTTGAGTCACCTAACGCCGAACATAATTCATATCACCATGCAGGTTTGTAGGGTATGCTGGAAACATCCCTGGCTCTCATTTTTATGCTGCTCCATGTTCTTACCCATGTTACTTCTCTTGCCACTCCACCTGTGAGCAGAGGACAGCGGTGTCTGTGTCAGATGAGAATTAGGACTTACAAACTCAGAGATACTACACGGAGTTTCCAGCCTATGCAGGACAGCATTGCTTTGGAAGTATCTGCATGAAGCTATCCATAGCAATGGATATGACTTTCCTATAAAATTATAACGAGAAAAAAAAAGTTCCAGAAACTAAAATAAAAACATTCAATTCAAAACCTGCAAATGCCATCTACCAAGCTTTCCTCAGCTTTGAGCGGGAATAAAGAGAATGAACTCTGAATGTCTAATTTTAGCTTTTTCCTGATTTACCCAGAGAAAAATATGATTCATTGCCTTCTGTATTCCTCATCAGGAAAAGTAAGAGGGAAAAAAAGGGTCTTCCCAACACAGTAATAAGAAAAATGGTGAAGTTATACAACTTGCAGATTCACCTACTTATGACCTTGCATAGATGCAACATGTAACCAGATGCACTGCTTGCAAATTTCTAACTAAAAATCCCAAGAACACTTTTACATGTTTCTAAAAACTCAGATTTCCCTGCTGACTAGTTTGCTTCTTTGTAAGAATGCTTTTAACCCTGGATTTGTCTTCAATATCTCAATCATTCTTCTCTGTAAATCCCACACCGCCATGAAAATTTCCCATTTACATAACAGAACAGTGGCTTAAGTTGTCCTTAATGAGAAAGGGCAAACTTGATTTAAAAAAAAGTCAAGGATACTTTGCAAACAAAACCTTTTTTAAACTGAATTGTGGCCTTTTGTACATGCTGTCAATTTACTATTTGGCTTTAATATTTAGAAAGTGACTGCAGTGCTGCAACTCTAAAAATCATGCAAGAGTAAGAACTGTACAGGAACTTCTCCCTGCATACTAGCTAGAAAAAAAAAAAATAGCTCTTTGAGCTATTTCTGATGCAGAGCAGCTCAATTTTCTCTCTATGACAATAATACAGAGCAAGCCAGAAGAGGCTACCCTAGTTACCAGAAAAAGTGTCCCATAAGCAAACTAAATGGTGACGCAAGATTGATTTTAAAGCATATTAATGCTGCCAACTTTTGTTTGTTCATCAAGTCCACTCATCTGTTCAAAATAATTACAGAACCAAGATCCAGAAAGCTCAACTGGTTCTGATTAAGGCAGCTGCCAGGCAGCTTCTTTCTTTAAATTCCTGTGATATAGCCTGCTATTAATTCAATTCATTCTGTCTTGGTGTACATTTATTGTATACATGACATCTTCAAACAAAAACTTCTTAGAAAGCCTGCAATTAAAACATTAACTTTATATTTTCCACATAGAGACACTTAATAGAATCTTTTAGCATACAGAGGCTTTGTATCAACTTCTGCTGTCACTAAAATGCATGTCTTGAACTAAATATAAAACAGCTTCAACATGAAACAGTCATATTGTTGTAATTAACAAATGAATAAGAACAATAAGAATTTGTACCAGCAACAGAAACTATGAGCCATATTCTTAGGGCAGCTTTCCTGTACTACTGAGCACAGAGAACCCAGAGAAACTGGATTTAGGATTGAGAAGATCCTACAGAACCCTACAATCACACCCTCTAGCTCTGCACTTTCTGCACCACAGTTCAAAGAACCTTAAAATGGTGGGCAGCCTCCCAGCTTGGGCAGGGTGGGGGACTGGAGGCTGAGCTGACCATGACAGCCAAAGAGCAGAGGTTTTCACAAGTGTGGGCTGCAAGTCAAAAGTCAGACAGCAAGGGGATTTGCACAGCACCTGAACTACAAACACCATTCAGAGAACAGCCTAATTCTACCCTGCTTCAAATTAAAAAATGCTATGCAGCACAAAGCCATACTTCAGTGAAAATGGTCACCGTAGATTATTTTCAAAATGTCCTTTCTCATTCTTTGGTTTTGGGTGAAAATTTTTAAGTGCAGGACCATGCCTGTCAAAGAGTATAACACAAAGGAAAAAAAGCCTGAATTGTTTCCAAAGATACAACTTATCTTAGTCCCAAAGATACATGTAACACTTAGAAGGAGGTTAATCCAAAACCAGCAGCTAAATCATAAACAGCAGTAGGATTCCCAATTCAACCAGCAAACATCCTCAGTACACAAAATAAGGCTACAGATATTACAGTAATCAGGTTTATCAAATATAAAATTACTTCAGCCCCAAAATTCATGGTCCAAATCTAAATAAAAATAATTAACTGGCAAAACAGATAGTGTGCACATGCATCTGGAATCCACACTCTAGAAAAGATGAAAGTGTGGAGTAAATAAAGCCAATTTGGGGAGAGGGAGGCATTGGAGGAAAGAGGGTACATACAGAGAGATGTGAGGACTTCTTGTTTAGTCAAACTGACAGACAACCAGCAGCTGGCCTGATTACCTTGTGAAAGCAAATACAGGTGTTTAAAATGCATGGAAAGACAGTCAAGCCAAGAATCAGTATCTTAAAATTTAAGGCAAAGGAGTTTGTTTCAAAATAAGACTTGCTCTATTTTAATCTGTCAACAGAAATGGCAAAATATTATATTTCCAAGTCTTAAGAGCAAAAATGAGCTAATCAAACAAGTAACTAAATTATATGGCCTGGACCACACTAGATGTGAAATGAGATGGCAATCTGTTGATTCAATCTAGCCTTTAAAAAGCATACAAGTTAAAAAAATAAAGCAAAAACCCTAGACCAAGCCTTCTTGCAGAGCAACACCATTCTGATTTTTCAGAACCCCCATTCTAATATTACAGAAAAATCCTTTCAACACGTGCATAGAGAGCTATTAATACAGTCAGAATTAACCAAAGTTTACTTTTAAAAGAAAACAGAAAAATTCTCTGATTCCTTCCTTAACAAATATTAAACCATATACAAATGGAGAAAATAAAGCACCTCTCTACAATGCAGGAAATAAACATCTAAAGTTTGGCAGCCTAGGGTAAGAAATTCATTATACAAGAATTCTTAGAATAAAAACCATGATTCAAGAAAAGCTGCAGCTGCCAAATCTGTAAGCAAAGAACCACTCCATCAATAGACAAATGCTTTCAGATTATGACTTGCTTCCTTCCTTCCAGTTCCTCCTCCTTAAACAGAGCTGCACGTATTTCTCATTAGAGAGGACTCCCTTCTCCAGCAAACCTCTTGCTCAGATTTATACAAAGAGGAATTCTTCCCTTTTATCCTGAAACACATAAACCCTCTGTCCTGTACTTTTGTCCCCCTTCCCCCTGTTGGCAAAACCACCTGGCATAGCACAAGCTGAAGTGGTGGTTAGACACTTAATTCAGTACTGGAATTGGGACTTCAACACTTTTTAAAGCAGGTTGAATTATCCATGAGAGAAAAACCTTCAGGGTCACTTTCACTTCACTTTTACTGCAGCACTGCTGTTGAAGCAACTGGAATCAGGTGTAGCAGCCATCACCCCACCGGATTTGTGACAGATCCCCCACCTATGATTTTCACAGCTGGGACTTCCTCTGAAACCTTCATTACAAAAGTTATTGCTCCACTTTCCCTGACAGAAAGGCAAAGCAAAACCACTGCCTGCCCTTCAAAACAAAGGTGCAAATATGAGATACAAACACACAGGAATGGATCTCAAGGGCAAGTGAAATGCATGTGGATGGAGTGCCATCCTTCCTCTGGGAAAGCTGAAGGACTTGCTTTAGAGGAAGTAGAGAAAAGACAAAGAAAATAACCAGTGATAAAAGGCTCTAGGGTTTTTTTTCCTATTTGTAATCTGGGGAACCCATTACTTGTTTGTAACAATCCCTCATCTCAATCCAAGGAGAACACATTTCTTTAAACATGCATTTATTTCAACACTCAACAGACAAAACAATTCCTCCTACTGCAGACTTTAGAAGGGTGAGAAAGATAAAGAGAGTTAACCCTAATCTGTTGACTGCTAAAGGTCCTGTTGTTTTCCCATTTTCTTTTGCTTTCCAAAATTCAAGAATAGTTGTATTTGAAAAATTGTAACACAAAGAAACTCACTGTGAAGTAAAATAAAAGACAAGAGTTCATTTCACTAACTGGATATTCAGTGTAAACTCTGCCTGATACAAATAATCTTTTGATCATTCATTCCTTTGATAGGTAAGTTCTTCCAAGCTCTTTAGGGGAAATGAAAATCTAGGAGTTAACAGATATCCATTCATCATTTAAGTTTCAGCATTCATCAAGTTGATAACAAAACATATTGCCACACACACTCTGGAATCATTTCAAATGCTGCAACAATGAATTTAAAGCACCACAGAAAAACAGCTGAGGCCATCTGCATTCTGCGATTGTAAAGTCAGGAAACCAAAAGCTTTTGTTTTTATTGTTCTGGTACTGTTTCAAGGAAGGCGGGAAGAGGTGGGACAAGGAAGTGGCAGGACAGGGTAGTGGCAAAAGAAATCATCAAGAATCTAAAGCAGCTTTTATAAAAATAAATAAGAAAAAGTCTTCAGCTTGCATCTTTAAAAGCATCCCAAATATTTTTCTTTCCCATAGTTTTTCTTTTTGTACTCCTTTGTATGGAACACAGGAAGGCAGATGGACAATATAAAATACAATGCATTTTAAACAAGACTGCCTGGCAGAAATTTTCAATTAAATGGTCTTAAAACCAGAATTGTTTTACTAAATCATTTTTCTGCTCTAGCCACAGCAAAAAAAGACTTATAGAAAGATATTTAGGTCTGTTTCCAGCTAAACAGACGCAGGCCTCAGAATTACAATGGCAGGCGTGTTGTCAGCCACAGGGATCACGGGGGACACACTATTTCCATTACACAATAGATCTGGAATATGTGCAACAGAAGACACTAAGAAAGGAAAAGCGTGGCTTACCTTCAGAATAGAACACAATCCTTTTATACATACTACAAATATGTAACAGAAGTGGAAACAAGCATATTTTAAGCATCTTTAATACAGAAACCAGCTGTTCCCCTCATGCCCCTCTAACACTGGCAGATCCAGTGGGACTGTTGGGGAAGCCTGAGCACAGACCATTCCACACAACTCTTCTTGACAACTGTGGTGTCCTTTCACAGTGACACATCCCATCAGTTAAATGTCCCTATTTTTGTGCTCCCATAGCCCTCTGGCTCTAAGGACTGACGGAAACACATCTGTTTAAAAGCACCAGGATCGAATCTTACTGAAGCGTTTGTCCAGTCCTGCAACCAAGTATTTCCATTCTTTTAGGATACCACTGAGGTTTTGCACCGAAAAGGAACAACATATTTTAAAGAACATATGAAGTCTTTCAGCAGGTTTCAATAACATACAGAGGTCAGAAAAATACAGAAAGACCAGCTATACAGTCATTTCAGTATACCAGTCCTGGTCTGTACGCTTCAGTTTACTATCTAATCTTTGAAAATAGTGTTTTACAGTAACCTGCCTTAATAAGGACTTCCCTTCCAAATAAAACAAAAAAGATCCAGTACGAAAGTCAAGTTGTTTGATAGGAGTGATTTCTAATCGCAGAAAATTAATCAGATGCGCTGACAGTTTGGTCAACGGATATGACAAACTCCAGAGTTTATCTCTGCTCTGGCTAGATCCTTCCTTATCATCTCACCATCCATACCTCCTAAGCTCTCTTCCTTTTACATGTAAGCCTATCAAGCTATCAAGATCACCCTTCTTCTCTACAAGGCAAGATTGATGTTTGGTTAAAAACAAAAAACCTCGTGTTCGCAACACAAAAATTTGATTAGAACAGGAAGAACAAAATTCAGTACTTTTATCCAGTCCTGAAAACACAAGTCTCAGGCCCAAGTTAACCCCCTGCATCTGTGTATCACCACTGTTAGCAAGGTCAAAAGCAAAGACCATAGTAAGGACAGGAATGAGAGACCACAACAACTTACAGTGGGATTGGCCTGCACTGCCATAAAATCTCTGCCAGATGAATTCTGAGAAACTGGTAACTCTGAGAAACCAAGAGACTGGTAAACAGAAATTTTGCCGGTCTTCAGCAAAACTTTTGAAGGAGTTACTTCACATTTCAAGGTCCCAGAAGACACATATGAAGGAGACAAAGGGACATGACAGCTTTATGCTGGTTAGAGCTGGCACCAACCTTGTTGACTTAAGGGACTTATCTCTTCCCCAATGCTTCTAATGGCAGCACAGTAGGACACTGCTGGGGTTGGTGGCCAAAATTAGGAAACAACAGTTGGCAAGGGAGCTTGCTGAAAGTAGCAAGTTAAGGAGGAATAATAAGTAATATATGCAAATAGTAGAAAAGCACCTAGAAGTTGATGCTTATACTAAAAAAATTAAAAAAAAAAAAAACACTTTTCCAAACTCACCTGAAGTCATGTAAAAGTATCTGCTTCTATAAAACCAACCTTTTTTCCTCACTCAGATACTGAAATGTTGCTTTCTCTGAAAAGACTGATTTTGCCTGCCACGTTATCTGTCTTCATCACTTACTCATGAAATGAGATACAGTTTCTTTCTCAAAAGGCTTCAGTATCCATACGTAAATTGACTCAGTAGAGATGTATACATTGTACCTGACTGTAGCTGATCACACAACCATAAAAAAAATAAAAAAAAAAAAAAACCTAGACAGATTTTATCAATATTCTACACTTCTACAGGAGAGTTTGAAAACAATGGTATCTTGCCCATCAAACCGTAAGAAAAGTAGTATTTTCCTGGAAAGACTAAGAAACATGCCTTGAGCAGAAGCACTCGAAGTAAATTCTACATCATTCATCAGTTTGTGCTGGAATGCTTGATAATTCCTCTGTGCAATAATGTCTTAAGCCTCACAGGGATAACATTCCAGTTCACTGCAAACTTGACTACAAACCACAAATTTGAAATGGTTGTCAAGAAATTGAGAGAGTAATTACTGCTCAGCGTGCATCAGTAAGTAATTGCTTCTGACACTGTCATTTCACATGCATCATTTCTGCTACATGAGCCCTGCAGGTTAGTGGGAATTCAAAAGGTAAGTATGAGAAGTCATTACCAAGAATACTCAAGTAGGACTTCCCTAAGTCAAAAGGCAGATAAAAAAAGAGTTGTGGTGTTTTGTAACCTCCAAATCAATAATTTGAAGAATTAGGAAAAAAGTTATTAGTTGCAAATACAATCCACACAAGATCTCTTTGTCTAGCCTCTCTCTTGCAAAACAAACTGTCGCAATTCCCAAAAACAAAGGAAAAAAAATTTTAAATCTTAATAAACAAAAAGCCAAATCAACCCATCTTTGCATGCCCTGCCTTACTAAGCTGAAATTCTTATGACTTTTAAAAAAGACTTAGAAAAACAGAGCTGCAAACTTTAGTTCTTTAGACACTGTCTTAGCATCTTAAATTTATTCTCAAATCAAGAACTTGCAACCTTTCTCCTCCCCCACATGTTGCCAAAGAGCCTTCCAAGTAAACCAAA
Source organism: Pardalotus punctatus (assembly GCA_013400915.1). Classification (NCBI taxonomy): domain Eukaryota; kingdom Metazoa; phylum Chordata; class Aves; order Passeriformes; family Pardalotidae; genus Pardalotus; species Pardalotus punctatus. The sequence continues at coordinate 138,282 of VZTX01011993.1, forward strand.
TTTATAACTGAATACAGAAGGGTGGAAGACTGAAGAGTTTTGTGGGTTTTGAGGGGATTATTCTGTAAAGCACATAGCTCAATTTGACCTAAAATACGAATATGATAATGACAAGATTGGCATTACAGAAACATCACCAATAAACTGTGGCTTCAAATGTAGTTCAGCAAAGTACAGCTGCTTCCCCCTTACATCAGCTCTGCCATTCTTTATTCTACATATCAGCTACCCTAGCACGTCTGCCTCAGTTCCCAAAGAGACAAAAGACCTTTTTGGCACTCAAACATGGCAAACAGCTCCAGCTTCTTGGGAAAAGATAGAGGGGGTAGGGAAGAGTGGAATAAGCTATTATCTGGATTAAAACGTTTCACATGTGCCAGTGCAAGTCCAGCCAAAAGTTGTTGCTATCTGCTGCCTGGCCACAGCAACCTGTGTGAAACAACGTGTGGTCTCAGCCTTGGTGCCACTGGAGGGGCCTCCCACAGAGTGAACACCTTGGTCAGCAATCCCAGAGAAGCAAAGGAACTGAAAAACCTCCCTTTCAGTCTCAGAATGAATTCCCAAGGGAAGAGGCACACCATTGGGAACTGTGGGAAGTTTGCATGGATACCATCCGCACGGACAAAGAGAGGAAGAGGGGGGAAATAAAACCACCAAAAACAAAACCCCACAATCACAGAACAATTCAGCCTTTGGAAAAATGAGGCAATGGCTCCCACCAACGCAATTCACTTCTGCAGCAAGTGTTGGTCCTACCACCATAGCAAAGATAGAGAAATTTACTCACATGCAGTTTGCGCAAGGAAAAAACAGTACTGCAGAAGGGATCCACTGCAAGAATCACAGCTAACTCCAAGCCCAAATGTCCTAATCCTGAGATTAAAATGCCCAAAAGAAGAAAATACTAAACAAGTCAAATGTCAGTCAGAAAATTATATCTGCTAATTTAAATTAAGCTTGCTTTTCTTTGTCCTCCTCTCCCCTTAGCTACTCCTTAAAAGTACCTTTGCAGCAAAATAAAAGCCTGCAAGTATTTAAGTGTGTTGAATTTGGAAACTAACACAGGCGCTGATAACAATTTTATTTCATGGACTTCCATAATGGAACTACTACACCAGTTCCAAAACACTAAGCAATTTATTGTCTCACACATGTGGCAAATGCCTTCAATAATTCCATCACATCCATTTTTCTTTTTAAGTTTATACTGATACAGAATTCCGTTAAAAAAACCCTCCCAACAGGAAACACATGAAGATAACGTGTCATTTTAAATGTGAGGCAAACAAAATAGAAAAATAATGACACTTCAATTACAGACAGCAAAATGAGGTGAGACAACATTTCTATTTTCCTGGTGAGAAGAAACACTTTCTCTAATATGAGATTGTCACAATAATTTTGAGTGGAGCTAGGTGAATACTGTGCACGAGGTATCATCTTCTTTTCACACACCAGCAGTAATCAAGTGGCTCCTGTGCCAGCACAGAGATGCCTTACCCATAACCACTCACGTCATGCTACATAATCTACATGCACAGAGATCTTGCCTCAACACCATTAAAAACAAAACACAAAATAAAGGGTTTGACAGAGGAATAATAATTAAAATGGTATCACATCATCATATAAGAGAGTGAGAAGAGATCTGAACTCTGCAAAGGCTCATGAAGGGTTTCTGCAGGAAAGATATTTCCCGGACAAATGGGGTTCACCTAACACTATTTTCATTCTCCTCTAAGGATGAAGCTTATGATCAGATGGACAACTCAAAGCACCATGATAAGGACTGGAGCAAAGAAACCCAAGTCCATCTACTGAATAAATTAATTTTTGGATCAAACCATAAAAAACCAGTTCAAACTGGGAAGACAGGTGGAGAAAAAAAGTTGAGGTGATAAGACTAGTCACTGGTCTTCTTTTTTTAAAAACGAGCCTACTATTAAATCATCCGTCTTTTCTTCACAGATGATAGGCCTTTTTTTTTCTTTACACTATTTCTCCTTTGTAACACTGTTATTTCTGAAATAACTATTATCATCTTTATGATATGACATTTAAGGCTACCAAGGTACATTCGACAGATTTTAATTAGAACAGGGGGTCCACATATTTGGATTCAAGTTCCATATTTTCTTAACAGCAACCCCAAGACTACAATTCCACAGAAGCATAAGGCAATGGTAAGCTGATGCTTTGCCACTCCATAATAAACTCTATTGACAAGTGATTGCTTAAAAACTTAACATACCACAGAGGAGGAGAAGAAAACAAAATGCTTTTGTTCCATGTTCTTTTCTACTAAAACGCCAACATTTCCATATAGTGCAAGGTTTCCCACCATCATTCAGATCACATCTAATTAACTCAATGGATAAAAAGACTCCACCTGAAAGATGAGGCTCAACTTCATTCTCATTACTTTTCCAGGGCACAGTCATACAAGCTAAATTTAAAAATCCTATCAGAATGTTGCAGCATTACAGTGTGTTATATTACATACTGTAGATTTTTGGTAGGTGATGTATTTCATCATTTCTAGGTGGTTACCACAATGACCACGAGCCAGCAACGTGCCTTTGCTCCAAAGAAGGCCAATGGTACCCTGGGGAGCTTTAGTTAAAAGCATTACCAGCAGCCTGCAGGAAGTGATCCTGCCCCTTGACTCAGCCCTGGTGGGGCCACACTGGGCTGCTGTGCCCAGTTCTGTGCTCCTTAGCACAAGGCACACATGGTGGAGAGAGTCCAGCACGGGGCCACAAACATGAATAAGGGACAGGAGCCTCTCTATGAGGAAAGGCTGAGAGAGCTGGGACTGTTCAGCTTGCAGAAGAGAAAGCTCAGGGGAGACTCTTATCAGTGTATATAAATACCTAAAAGGTGCAAAGATGATGGAGGCAGGTGCTGTCCCACACCAGGACCAGAGGCAATGCGCACAAACCAAAAAGCCCAAGGCCCCATCTGAACATCAGGACACACCTTTTCTCTCTGAGGGTAAATAGGCACTGGCACAGGTGGCCCAGGCAGGTTGGGGCGTCTCCATTTTTGGTGATACTCAAAATCACCTGGACATTGTTCTGGGCAATTGGCCCTAGAGTGGCCCTGTTTCAGCAACAGGGTTGGACTCAACAACTGCTAAAGGTTCCTTCCAACCTCAAGCCTTCTGTGGTCTCCTCTGTAAAGGAAACCTACCTGTAACAGACCCCAGCAGCATACTGAAATATTTCTGTCATCACTTCTGGCATAAAAACACCATCTGTAAACACAGAAACGCACCTCAGTTCCTCTCATGCAGCTTAGCAGCTGACACTGGAGCTTAAGGTTTATCCAGTGTTGGGGAGTTTGTTTTACTACCATCTAGCAAATATTTTCCATGTCCTTTAACAGGTCACCCTGTGGGAACACAATTACCAAAATAAGAAAGGATGCCCAGAACTGAATTCAGGGATAAAAAAGCCCTAGCAATAGAGACTCTTTAACCCGTGCTAACTACAAGTCCTTAATACAGGATTTCTCACTCATTAAAAGAAAACAAACATATATACATATTCTCTGCATTTTGCATCAGCCAGCCAAGTTTTTCAGGAAAAAACATTACAGCTGTGCTGTTCAGCAAGCTTCCAACATACAAAGGGAAAACGCCATCAGAGGTGTCTCTTCAAACAAAGTAACTAGACCGAGCATCAATTCCTGATCTTACGCCTCATTTCCAAGTCTGCAGAAAACGCTGTATCACCGATACGAAGGGTGAACACCTGAAATCCACGGCTCCACGAGCCTGCTGAGAACAAAGTCCGCCGGCAGCATCCCCGGAGGCCGTGGCAGCGGCGGCCGGCTCCCTGCGGCGGAGGGGTAGCGATGACATCATGCCAGGCCGGGCTCCGGCAGCCCTGGCGCAGGAAAGCCCTGGAGGGACGCGCCGTGCCCGGCTTCGGCGGGAGCGTCCCGGCTCCGCACCCTGCACCCACCGGCTCGAGGGCCGGCGCCTCTCTCCCAACAATGGGCACTTATGAAGGGAATTGTTTCAACAGTACCAGGATTCAGAAGCTATTTTGCAGCGCAGAAATCAGAGGGAGGGGGGAAAAAAACAGCGCACAATGACCCTTTCATTCAAACAAGAAAGGCTTCCAGGAAGTACGAAGTGTTTCCAAGCTTTATCCAAAATCCACTGAAATCAACAGAGGCCCTCTCCATTTTTAGCAGTGGACACTGGAGGAGGCTATAACCTAAGACACAGTTTGAAAGCATTATCAGTCACACTACCATGCATTATTAATAACACAACAAACTCAAGAAAACGCACCCGAATTCCACCTAGCCCTTATGTTGTGACATTATCAAAAATTTTCCCCCCACCTTCTTTTAAAACCTTTTTTTAAAATCACATAAAAATCTGTCTCCCCCCATAAATACCAAAACCTCTTCTCCCCACAACCCCGCACAAGTAACACCATTACAGAACCATGGTAGAATAGCAGAGACCAGGGTATATCACACACTACAGTTTTACATACTATATAGATGCACTCCTTGACCAGGAAAGCAAATCCAGAATGAACATCACTCTCCAGCTTTCAGACACGCACACTCTGGCAGAATATTTCTGATATCTTCCAGTTTACTATTAGATAGCTAGCCCAAAGTAATGCACTGCTGGTTTTAAATTGAATTATGTGAGGAGAATTATTCATGTGCCTATCAAGAACAGGGAGCATTACTGAGTGTGCCTTGGACCACATTACATAAATAGATATATAGTAAATGAAGAATAAAATTAACATCTTGTTAATTGTTTTCAATCTATAAACTTCCTTCATTTGTCATTTAACCAAAAAAAACCTCATATATCCCTCAAAGAAATTGCACTGCATTTTATTCTTTTACAATTCTTAAATCAAATTGATACTGTAATTTGCAGTGCCATTACAGAGCAGACTGTTATGCTGTACTCACTCCTCAAGTCTCAAACTGTAGCCTACAGTCACTTTAACATTAGACAAACATGAATTCTCTTGGGGTAAGGTACTGCTCAGCATGAGGGACAGATGAGAAATTTTGTTTGAAGTCATTAAATGAAAAAAAAAAGTTTCCACAATAGCCAAAATTTAGAAGAGCTCAGTGCAAGAAGTCAGTTCTAATAATACAAATTCCACTCTACAAGAAACAAACGTTTATTTAGCAAGAGACAGCTCAAATGCAATGATGTAAAAAACCCACATGGCACCTTATGAAAGCAAGCTAATTAGAAAAACCCGAGGTTGGAAGGGAGAAAATGTATTATTGGTCAAGTTCAGAGTTCAAATACACAAAATCAGTACTAATGTTAGGTCAGGTTTTCACAACCACATTCCTTCATCTTTCTGAACAGTTAGAGATGCTAAGCAACACTGATTTAACTGAGGCCAATACAATGAGACTAAAGCTGCAGCAAGGTGCTGCTAAAACAACAGAATAGATTTTTAACCTTAAAAACACTGGTTTGACACAGTGGTGTACTCTAGATTGATACGGTATAGCTGTGTATTTGGTGTGAACATTCTCACCTAACATCAGAGCATTCACTTCTTAATCCTATTTCTTTTCGGATACTGCAGCAAGAGAATTTTCATCCTGTGCTACAAAAAAAAAAAAAAAAAAAAAAAAAANAAAAAAAAAAAAAAAAGCAACACCTAATACGCAAATGGTCTTCGTCTTCTCTCCCAAATCCGATTCCTTAAGACTGCCTGTGTGTATCCAACGCCTGGCTAAAGTTGACACACGCAACCCGGCTCCGAGGAGAGCGCAGGACATCGCGGCTGAGGCTGAGACGACCTAAAGCGATGCCACGGCACAGCCCGCGCTCTGCCCAGCCGCCTCACGGCGCAGCTGTGCCGGGGCTTCGCGGAGTTCCGTCACTTGTGCCGACCCTGCTCCGTGCCCAGCCGGGCACTCCCGCACGCCCGGGGAGCCGCAGCGTCCGCGGCTCCCGGCGGGGCACAGGTTCCCCCCGCAGCGCCCGGGGCGGCGGAGCGGGGAGGCGGCGGAGCGGGGAGGCGGCAGAGCGACCGNNNNATGGGAACGGCCCCCGCCGCTCCGGGGGGGGCGGTCCGGCCGCGCGCCGCAACGCCGCGCGTGCGCCCTGCGCGCGGGGGTGACGTCATGCTGCTGCTGAGGCTGCCGCTCGCGCTGGGGCTGCCTGAGGGCACGGCCGCGGCCGGAGGTCAGAGCTGCGCCCGGGGGAGCCGCGGGAAGGGCTCTGCGCCCTCCGCAGGCACAGAATCACAGGATGGGGCAGGCTGGAAGGGACCAGAGTGGGTCGTCTGGTTCGACCTCTTTGCTCGAGCAGAGTAATTCCAGAGCACATGACACGGGATTGCGTCCCCACCGTTCTTGAGTATCTCCAGTGAGGGAGACCCCACACCCTCTCTGGGTAGCATGTTCAGTGCTCGGTCACTGAGCAGTAAAGAAGTCCTTCCTCTCATTCAGTTGGAACTTCCTGTTTATTCCCGTTACCTCTTGTCCTTTTGCTTGGCACCACCAAGCAGAGCCTGATCCATCTTGTATCACCTCCACTTTAGATATTTACAGACATTGATGACATCCCCTCCCAGTCCTCTATTCTCGAAGCTGAACAAAATCACAGAATTAATTAGGTTGGAAAAGACCTCTGAGGTCGAGTCCAACCTGTTGTGTTGAGGCCCAGTTCCCTCAGCCTCTCCTCGCAGGAGAGAGGCTCCAGTCCTTTGATCAATTTTGTAGCTTCCGATGGACCCACTCCAGGCGTTCCACATCTCTCTTGTACTGAGGAGCCCAGAACTGGACACAGAGGCCCGGAAGGCACTGCCAGGGCTGCTCACTCAGGACACAGATCGCTCTGGTGGTGCTCTGAAAGCACCTCTGGGCTTGCATCCTTCTGTCACCTTTAGCTTCCCATTCCCGCAGCCCCCTGGCTGTAGTGACTCCTGTGCTTTGTGAAGCAGCTGTGTGTGCAGGGAAATGCTTCAGGGATTGTTTGGCTTTCAGGTTGTTTTCTTTTTCCTATTTGGATTAACATCACACACATCTCTGTTAACAGGTGGGTTTGCACAGAATGACACCCACTCCCCCCTCTGGCTCGCTATGGAAAGGAGAACAACCTTTGGGAAGGATGACTGAACTGCTGAGGGACAAGTCACATGTACCCATGCTCTGCCTTGAGAGTGCTTTTTCCTCTGGCTATAGAGGCACCTGGGATGGCCTTGCTAACCTAAATTTGATCTGTAAGTAGTTCCCCTTCCTCTCCTTTCTTAGTTCCCCACTTGTGGCATTTACATCAGAATTCTTCCCTACCTTGTGGGCTTATAAGAGGAGAAATTAAAACTTTTCAGTCTTTAATGTTTATAATCTAGGACTAACCAAGTCATTAAGGTTGCATCCATAATGCTGAATTGATCAGACGCTTACCTAACTTAACACACTGCCAAGCATAGGAAACCTCACCTATTTGAGTTCCCCTTGCCAGGACAGACCAAGTTCTCTGCAGGGACTAGAAACAGCAGCACATGTAAGAAGACTTCACTGCCAATGGTTTACAGCCTTTTGCAGTACAACAACTAAACTCTTAGGCCACTGTGACCAGCAGGTTGTGGAGAGCTGGACATCCTTCTGAGAATGAGGAAAAACTTAGGATAGCACTGGTGTTACCAGTGTTCACTTGATTAAGACTCTATGGGCCACAGAATGGATTATCAATGAATTAAAGTATTGCTTAGATTTGACTGAGAGGTCAGTTTTAAAGCACTATTTAACTTGAGGGAAAGATTTCAATAAAGATGGCAGAGTAGGAGCAATATTAGAGTGAAAGACTCGAGTTTACTCTACAAAAAGCACAGTTAGATTGTGTTGAGCCTGCCTGGTGGTGTGTGGAAGACACAACAGAGAACAGAAATAGCTAAATCTGGTTGCTCTTACTCTGCTGTGTTCTCTAGCCATTTTTTGCACATTTGTCTTCTCAATCTGCTTTCAGTGTGGCAAAGGACAATGTATTCAGCACGTGGTGAAACTCTTGTGAGTAAGCCTGAACTGTAGTTTAACCCATATGACAAAAGCCATAGCCTGAGGGTCTCTTCTGACACTTGCAAGGAAGCCTAGGGAAAGAGCACAGGTATTGGCAGGGGCTTTTTGTCAAATAAAGAGGAAAATAGAGAAATAAAAAATTGTTCTTGCACCTTAACTATTCCAGAAATAACTATGTATTTTATAAATATTTAGTAAATAAAGTTAGATGGGCCACTAAGTAAACAGAGGTTTACCAGTGACACTATTGAGCAGCAATATTTAAATGTACACATGCCTTGCTATGCAACGGGGTAAGGGACAAGAAATATTTCTTTTAAAGGAGAGTGTCAGACTAATAAACTCAGATTTTTCTTTTAATTGCTACAAGAAAGGAACAATATGGGTGAAATTGTGTGAATCAGAACCAACAAAATGTTAACCCAAATTTTTGCTGAGGAAAGCGCATTCATACTTTGTCAGATAAATTCTCTGCATTCCCAGCCAACTTACAGCCTACTCCCTCTGAAATCTGTGCATCCAGCAATGTACCTGAACAGTTAGAGCTTTCTCCTCCCATTTTGTCAATCACTGTCTCTTTTCCATCATATCTTTTTCCTCCCCAGTTATTTAATTTCTGAAATACTGTTGCCACAAAGTGACCACAAAGAACATCTGTGACATCAAATTCAATGGCCAGTAGCTTTAATCTATCAGTCTTCTTGACCAGTGTTCCCATCACAGGAAAACACAAAAAATACGGCAATTCTGTCAGGAAACTTTGCAAGTGGCTTAGATGTCCTTGAGTAAAACATCAACACTCTAGACTACACTATGAATTCTTGAAAGTATTCTTTACGATGTTGAGAAAATCTGTGGAATTATGAATTCTGTGGAAAATAGGATTCTTTAGCCAGAGAATCATAAAGACATATTAGTAAATAGGAAGTGAATTAAAAGATTCATTGTCTTTGGCAAGACTATCAATGTTGATTCAGCTGCTGTTTTCTATGGCAAAGACTTGTATTTTCAAGCTGAAACTTTCAGTCAAAGAGAATGAAGTCTTTAAAACAGTGAAGAACTTGTGAAGATGTTTTGAGTATTCTTCATTCTACTTAATTCAGATTTACTTTGCCAGTCCCAGCCCTGATTATTGGAAGAATTTATTTACTAAGCAATAAGAAACTGCAACAGCAAATTACAGTTCCAGTCAACATTGCTCAGAGAATTGAAGAAGTCTGAAATAATGGTATCTCCTTTTTTTCTGGGCAGCTGTTTGCCAAGATGACCTAAGCTTCAAAAGGTAACAGAGGTCAAAGCACAAACAAATCACTCCAGTGGTCAGGTTGTTGACTGTATACGGTGTCTTCTAATGACTCTGATTAATATATCTACCCTGGATTCTTTAAGAAAACAAAAAGCCAGTCAGTGACTCTTAACATTGAAGCAATCCTCTCCAGTCTGCAAAACCAGACACTTGAATATGGCTGCAGCTGCTTATTGACCATGCATTTGTGACAGCTACACGATAGACTTGTGGAATACAGCCTGCACACCAGATCACCTAACACAGATCCTCACACATCAGGGCACAGATCAGAGCAGAACTGACACTTCAGGGTGTGGAACTTTTCCTAAGCTCCCATGCAGGATTGTCCCTCTTCTCCCCAGCTCCAGGGGCCCACACTATTGACCAATACTCAATTTACCAACAGCTATGACCCCCGGGTCTCTTTCCATGGTGCTGCTCTCCAGCATCTCGTTTCCCAGTCTGTCCATACACCCAGGGTTGCTCCATATCAAGGTGCAGAATCCAGCATTTGTCTTTATTAAACTTCATTGGGTTTGTGATTGCCCAGTGCTTGCCGTACTCTCTCTGCAGGGCCTCTGCCCTCAAGGGAAGCTACAGCTCCTCCCAATTTAGTATCATCAGCAAACTTCGTATTCCTTCCAGTCCTGCATCCAGGACATTAATGAAGATGTTGAAGAGAACTGGGCTGAGGATGAAGCCCTGTGGAACCCTATTAGTGACAGGACCCACTAGTGATGCCACCCCATTCACTACAGCTCTTTGTGCCTGACATCTGAGCCAGTTACTCATCCATCACATGATGTGTTTACCCAACCAAGTGCTGGACATTTTGTCCAGAGGGATACTGTGAGAGACAGTATCAAAAGCTTTACTGAATCTTCTCCATAATTTTATCAGGCACTGAAATGAGACTGACAGGCCTATCATTTGCATGGTCATCCTTCTTGAAAACTGGGACAATGGTTGCCAGCTTCCAGTAGACTGGGACCTCTCCAGATTCCCAAGATTCAGAAATCATTGAGAGGTCTCGTGATGACACCAGTCAGCTCTTTGAGTACTCTTGGATGAATCCCATTGGGCCCGATAGACTTAGAGGGATCCAGCTGGAGAAGCAAATCCTGCACAAGTTCAGGGTTGACTGGGAGTTTAAGATTCTCACAGTCATGAGAAATCAGTTTAACAGAGAACAAAGAGTCAAACATAGAATGATTTAATGATCTGTTCAGAATAATTCTTCATGACATGGAATTCTTCCAAGTACAGTAAACATTGCAAATTCCAGGTTTTGGATAAAACTGTTCATGGCTAGGTTGTAAAAGAAAAATCAGGAGTTATGAGTGTAACATTAGATGTCAATTCTGAGACAGAATTTTAAAAGCTGTTTCGCACTGCAGCATTCCCAGCCTGCCTGAGGGCCTACCAGGGCCTACTAACCTTTTAAAGAGGAGACCACTGAAGTCCCACAGCTGCACAGGAACAGAATTCTCTGTGTTTGGAAGACTATCTAGAGAAAGGAGCTTTTATGAGTCTTCTCACATATACGCCAGTTACTGATTTAGCTTTTGTAATCCAGACCCAGATTCTTCCTTGTGTACTATAAAACAAGGAAATGGGAATTACTACACTAGGTGGAACATTTTTAAGAACTGGGAGTTATGGTATGTTAGTAAACATATTATGCCATTATTTATATTAATTGCCAGTACTAAAAGGTTGTAACTTCATTCAGTTAGAGTGACCTGGAGCTATAAAGCCACCAGCTGAGAGTTATAAATGTCTGTCATTGCAAGACATGAACTGGTCATAAAAATAGTTGGGAGTATTCTCTTTGATGGAAATTTGAAAAATGTGCTCTGGATCCTGCTTTCCCATCAAAACCTTTTTTCATTTCCCTCTTAGTACTGCCATACTAAACTATAGGGTTCCCAAACTGCACATTATGACAGAAGGAAACTACATATGACAAAAATTCTCAGAAACAGCACACAAAAATCTTCAGCTACGTAAAAACAATAAACATGGTTTGACTTTGCATAACAGCATCATTCACTAACAAAAGCTTCTCATATTTAACTTTTACTTCTTCTGTCTTACCCTTTCAGCAAGTTTTCTATACCAGGCAAAAAAGCATTTAATAAACTGGACTTGACAGAATATTAAGGGAAGGTGAATGAAGCTGAAATAACTTTGGTACAAGGGCCTTCTATAAGGAATTAATGGGGGAAAAGGCACTTTATGAAAATATTTAGACCCAGTTGCCTTCCAGTGCAAACCAGAAAAACTTTTCAAAATAACTGCTGTATGTGAGAAATTAATTTCAGAGAGAAAAGCAAGTCAAGTTTTCCTACTTATTTTGAAATAAAGGTAGAAACAGAATTAATCTCATCTACAGATATCATCAGCTCAGTTTAATTTTTAATCAATTATTAAAAATACCATTTAGGAAGAAGTCACCCCTTTTAAACAGGTTAATAAAAAATTAGGCTTAGTAGGAAGTTCAGCATGCTTCATGATACTCAAAAAATACAGTGTATCATATTTTATATAACAGCTTTATTATCAAATGGCAAGAGACAGTAATGATGTCATGCAGGTATCACAAAAAAAGATAAACAGGTCACCTAACAGCTCAAAATCCCTTGCAATTAAAAAACAAAGCTACATCTTTCTGATGTCCTGGTTTGTTTAATGGTAGCCACTATTTTTCTGTCAAAATATTATGGCTATCTCGTAGATCACTTGCTGGGTTCCCTAAAGGAAAGAGTAGGCTAGTACAGTACTCCACAGCACAGTGCTTTTTTTGCTTTCCACAAGGCCTGCCTTACTCTTCACAACACTCAGGAGTCCTCACAGGATAGGAAACCAACTCAGGCTGGTGGCAGCTGAAGATAAACACAGAAGGGATGGGTTAAAAAAAATGCTAAGGTTTTGAAAAAGAACCCTATTTTGAACCTTTTTAAGGTCTTAAGGCTTTTAGTCATTGTGATGGCAAGCCATTCTTGTGGCTGAAATACAATAGGTTTTCAGTAACAAAGCCTGATCCCATCTCTGTAGTGAAACAGAGCTCAGTGAAAATGCCAAGTGATAGCACAATTCACGTTAGATTGAAAAATAGTTCCGTTCCTTTAGTGACAAGGTTCCACCAAAATACTGGCTTTACATAGCATTGGAGGGATTTTACAACAGCTTCTGTTATTGACCAGCAGTTGAGACAAATTTTGAGAAAAGCCACTGGAAAATAAGTAGTAGGTAATTTATTCTGAGAATTCATCTGCATGAAAAGTTAACTCTGCAGAAAACTAGGCTGTAAATCTACAGCAGCTTCACACTCAGTGGTCTGGCGGACACTTGCTCACATGGCTCAATTCACATCCAAGTTTACTATGGAACAAATCCCCTGGGTAGAGGAGCTCTGGAGATTAGAATGGCAGCAATAAAAGTAATCACTGTTCAGTTTTAAATGCCAAAGTACACTTTTAGAGTAAATTCTAAATAACAAAAGAATTACTGAAGCTGAATGATCTTACAATAAACTTGCAAACAAAACTGATATAAATTCCTTTATATACTTATGTAAAAAATATCATTTACTGTGCAGCCTGGATTTAAATAAAAGACAAATGGTGTATCAATAATATTTACTATATATTTACATGTAATACTGTGATGAAACAAAGCAGTCAATTAACATTATGTTACAAAAATGCATAAATCCTTTAAAGGTACCAGTACCTTTCACATTGTCACATTCATGAACTGTTCTCTTACATCTCAAAGATCTATGATATGATCATGATTTAACACAAGGACACAGACAAATAAACCCTGGAACTGGAGCACATGCTGATGTGTCAACTCCCTTTTCAGCAAGGTACTGCAGGGTATGAGCTTAAACCACATGTGCAGCACTGGTTTCAGTAGGATAAAACTTGAATGTGCTCCCCAGTTACTCACTGATCAGGGCCTTGTTTTATGGGGTTCCACTGACAACACAACAAACTACCACAGCTGGAAGCACAAGGGAAGGTATCCTGTACCCTTACTGTGAGAATACATAGACTTCTACTGAAGGTGAGTCATGGCTGGTTGCCCATTGCCAATCATGACTTAGCAGACAATGGAACCCCCATTTTTTTATACACTGACACAAGAGCCTGCTGTTCCATGGTGCTTTGAACATTATTTGGGATCAGCTGTTTGATGGGAACTGCACCAGTTTGTGTACCTGACATCTATTTTACCTAATCAAGCTGCAATGAAAAATTTTATGCTCTTTACATATTGCTTGAGAAATGGTAGTATTACAGTGCTTAAGCATTTTTAAATCACTTGAGAAATGCAAGTTTTATATAACCATATAATCACTTTAAGTTGGCAGGATAAATCTATGCAAGTGAAATATTGGCAAAATAATCAACATTAAAAAAATAAAAATCAGAATTTTAAAATCATCAGCTAGCCAAGATAGGAATTCTAAGCTGCACCCTCCCTTCCTATATGCTCTCCCAGAATAAAACTTTACAGGGGCCAAGAGGGAACGAAGTGACACTTCGCCTTTGTTAATCCAGTAAGTAAAGCAGATGTAGGTTCAAGTATTTAATTCCACACAGCACTAATAAATAGAAGTAAACAACCAGGATGAGAATAACATTGGAGTTAAAGTACTGCAAAGAATCTTTGTTTCTGAGTGAGCACCATTATATTATTTTGAAACTCCCATGGCAAAAAAGAAGGGAAATATTGTTAGTGAGAAATGCACTCAGACCAGATCACATGCAAGCCTACAGAGAATGTTACAAAGTTGGACTGAATAATTCAGGGTTTTTCCTGCAAGTGTTAGAAAGCATCACCTGTAGTTCACATCTACATTACAATTTTTGCTGTACACGTAACTAGAGCAAAATGTTACGTCTGTGTTCTCACTTCCCTCATCCCATGAGCCACACACACACCCTCCCAAAGTAAAACACTGGTGGTCTGGTTACAAAACTATATGCAGTACATTTCTGAACACATTTCGTTCAGTTTAAGGAAATTTAAGTTTTCCTTCAGTGTTCATTTAAAGACATTCTTATCAATTACAAGCCTCCCCTTTAATTGCTTAAGATCCAATAGAAAAGCAAATATACAAATATCAGAAGTGCTGATCCTGAGATGAAGTATGGGAAATTCTGGTCCAGTTTGATCCTTATTCAAACTTCTGTTTCAGTTTCTTCTGGAAGAGAGCTGGTAGGATGGAGAGGATGGCTAGAATCATGAGAACAAAAACAGAGTTCCAGGAAACAGCTTCCCCTGCTGTTGTAAGCTGGTACAGCGTTGTTCCTGCCTTAATGGCTACAAAAGACGGCGGTGCTACACCTGGAGCAAGGAAAGGATGACAAACCAGCTTGTTAGGGTGATAAAAACCGTAATTAATGATCCAAATCTTAACACAAAAATTTTGAGATTTTGTTGCCTTGCACTTTCTTTTTAAGAGTGCTGCAAATACAGAATCCAAAGACAAAAAACACTTATCAAAAGAACTTGTTTTATGCCATTCTTAGTATTTTTAATGCAAACTCAAATACAGGAGACCAAGCAAGTGATCTCTGCTCTTTAGACTGCAGATTTCAAGTTGTCTCTTTACAAACTGATTTTATTTAAGTTTGTAAAGGAAAAACATTAGATTGCTTCCTAACCAGATAAAAAAGTATGTGCAAAAATATGCCAATTAAAAAAGCTATAGTGTGGACCCCTTCTTCTGGCCACCCCAAACTAGCCTCACTAGCCACAATTCTTACCTAGGAAAGTACCAATGAAAAACACTTTCAGTGGCACATTGATTACAGGAGATGTGATATTGATAAACCAGTTGGGAAGGAAAGGCGTTATTCTCAAAAATATTATGTAGTTAATGAGATGTTCTCTGTGTCGTTCAACCTGCCAAAGCAAAAACAAACAAATAAAAATTTTATTAAAAAATCCCTGCCTTGAAAATACACAACCGTTTACTACCAGAGGTTTAAAGGGAGGGGTTTTTTCCCTATCTTTTTTAGATATTTACATGTTGCAAACATAAAAATGAGTTAAAAATGCAGTGATGTGGGGAAGAGTCTCCAGTGAATCACCTGTTAAATAGTACTGGAATGAGTCTGGAAATTGCTGTGTGTGGCAGAGCAGTGGTGATGTGTCTGACTCAGCCAACTCAAGCAGCAAACGAGTCATTAGGGAGATGAGAAGGCCTTAATCTAACTTTAGCCCAGCACCTCTGCCTAACTGTGGCCCAATCAACATAGCCAGCCTGTAATCCCATTCCTAAAAATTTGGCAGAAACTAGCAAGGATATTTGTTCCTCAATCCATTCTATCCTAACTTGTGATTAAACTTGAAACACAGCTATATTCCTCACTTGGAAACTCACCCAGGTCACGGCTCTGAACTTCATGAGATGGCTGCTCCCAGCACAGTTCCAAAACCTGTCTCCCACTAGGTTATAGTGCCCAGCATTAATATTAACCCAGGAACAACAACAGCTCCAACTTCATTTACAGTCTTAATTATGTTCTCAGGTCTAGCCAGCTCCTTACACTAATGCTACAACAAAGCCTCTTCTCCTTCCAGCCTTCTCTAGAACATCAGCCCTTTCAAAAAGGTGTAACCTCAAGCCAAGCTACAAGGACAGCAAAGCATCCACAACTCTGATCCTGCCAGACCTGCACTAAGGTTAAGCCTCACACAGTTGAAAACAAAACTGGTCTGATTGCAATTTTACCTGAAATCTCACATGGCAGCTCACCCCAGTCACAACCCTGTTTTTCAGCTTTAGCCCAATTTAGACTTAACCGTAACACCAAAATCAGCTGTACTGTGGGTTTTTTAAACCTCAATGAAGGACAAATATTTAAAATATTGATTAATGCTGCATATAAAACGGCTTAACCTCAATATGCAAGCATGATAAGCATGGTGCAGTCCAAATAACCTGGAAACAGTGAGATATGAGCTGCACATGTAATTTTAAATCACATGTTCAGTTCTGCTAATGGCAGTAGTAACCATTTGCTACTCAGAATAGCCTCAAGACTATACTGCAATATTAAGATTTACTTGGGTCAAGAATCAAAATAGTACTGTATAATCTGACAAGGTCAATTATGCCAGACACAGCTCCATATCTTATCTAAAGAGGAAGAAGTTTAAAACACTTTTATGCGATTAAAAAAAAAATAAATCTTGAACAGTGTACATGTGCTTCATACTTGCCAAAAAAAAAAAAAAGTTTGAATGTTTCAGAGTATCAAAGATAGACACATAGGGGCAAGTAGAAATCACACTATGTTTTTGTACTGCAAAACATTTAGGTTCATTTCACAATGAAGACTTGCTGAAACTAATGTTACCAGATACTACAAGACAAAGTTTCTAAATGCTCCAACTACAATAACAGCTTCATATTAAGATTTTTCAATTAGATACACAGCTACAGGTTCCTTCAGTACAAAAACACAAACCCAGCTTTCATTAGTCCTGATGCTTAGAGAGCAATTACTTGAAATTACCTGAAACTGGAGAGGTTTCTTATTGACACTAAATAAACCAGGGGGGTGATCAGTTGCAAACACTTCCTAGGTAAGAACAACCTTCTCATGGGAAATACCATAAAATCAGGAATACTTCCAGAATCCCTTCTTTGTAACTGGACACATGAGCACAAGACCTCCTAGTTTTCCACTGCTATTCCATGACACATTTTGTATCCTAAATTCCAGCATCCCTAGAAACCTTACCTGTTCTGACCATTTTACTGCTTTTTCTGTTAAATATCTGTACACAACAGGACGTCCCACTAGGTATGAAAGCATATAGCAAAATGAAGCTCCAAGTCCCGAGCACTGAAAAAAACCAAACAGACACAAATGAGCAGAAACTCTAATTAATGTCAGCCTTGTGTCCCTATGAACTACACTGCCTGGCTAGAGCCTGTTTCGATATGCAGCCCTCCATTAGGGCTCTCCTCCAGCAGTATGTATGCACTTCCCGAGAATGCTGTTGATCCAAGACAGTTTATTTAGATCAATCTTAACACTCAAAGTAGACAACATTGATTACTTATCAGTTAACACTGAGTGCTTCTGCAGTTTTAAGACTTGAACAGTGAAAGCTTTGCAAATAAGGGGCACAATGCCATTAAAGAAATTCAAACATGAAAATTGAACAACAGCATCCTCCCTATCTTCTCAATACTAAGGCTCATTATGCTTGCATCTTTTGCCCATGACATTTTAAAGCTTGTTGATCACATACATTTTAATCTTGAATTAAGATTCTTGTATATTTAAGCCAGTTAAAAAACAGATGTATTTTGCAGTGTGATAATAAAACCAAAGTAATTGTGTTGTGAAATTACAACTGGGTTCTGGCAGATGCTAAACAAATTTAGAGTAAAGGAGACTGGCTGATTCATACTTGAATGTCTTCATTACTAAGAAAATCTGGAGAAACAGCTCAGTGTTTTGGATCATCACCCAATGCTACCATGAATTTTGTGGGTAATGCCATCCTTACAGCAGAGCTGAGCAAAAACTTAATTGTTCATCAGAAGCCAAAATATACCCCAGTTTCATTCAGACCCTGATCATTTCCAACAGGAAGCTGCTCAGATGCTTGGTTTCATTCCTAGTAGATAGAAATATATGCCCTCCCAAGCTACTTGCCTTACTTACCAAACAAACAAGAAATAAGGCTAGTGGAAAGGGATAAAGAAACCCTGACAGGATGCTGAGAAATATAGACCCAGGAATAGCAAATGTTTGCAAGCTGGATGTGTCTTAGTCAAGGAAAAACACATTTTAAAAAATCTACATACTTCTTAATTTTATAAGCAGTCAGGAAATGTATCAGAATTAGAATAAGGCAGGGCCTCTCAAGATTTTCACTTCAAAATACCTTTGTGGAGTAGCACAAGAAGCTCAAGCACAAAGCAAAGAGATGTAGATTTGTCACCACACATACAAAAAGTAAGTCACTAAGTAATAAAAGCTGACTGCATTTTTCTCTATCTGTGCTACAACTGACACAGTGGATTTATTGTGACTTCCACAAAACACATACTTCTGATTTTACATGGTTGACTAGAGATGCACAATTTCAGATATTCTCTCTGGAAAGTTCACAGGCCTGTCCAAGCCTATAACCATAAGTTTCATGAAAGATTGAAATGTATGAAAGCAGCTACTACTTCCATAGAAATAGGCATGGTGTAATCACTAACTACAATAGCTGATTACTAATTTCAGTCAGAAATTTAAAAAAATACAACAATTAGGTTTCTGCAGCATAAGCAAACAGCTTGTTGAGCACAAGGCTTGCTAGGCATACTTAGGACTATGATGTATTGCCCACTTTGGATTGAAAAGCTATAAAGCAAAAAAACCCTGCACACTATTTTACCTGGCTTGAATTGACCAAAATATTTAAAAGCCCAATAATCTTCCTGAGTCCATTACAGCCAGTACAGCTTTTGCTAAGAAAGTGTCAAGGTCCGGAGGTAACCGTACTGTGCCTGGAAACTGATCACAGTATACTGCTGAGACAGTAAATGTTGTCACGTCAGCTGCCAGAGTAGCTCAATAAAGAGCCAATTTATTATACTTCTTGTTCATACATAAACTAACATTTTATATTTTCTTCATATAGCTACAATTTGTGAAACAGGAAATACTTTTTGTGAAATACTTTAAAAGAATGAGCTGAAAGATAATTATTAATGGCACATTCAGTGCTGACTCTCATGAGTTACGAAAGCCTCCTGCGTTAAAACTGTGAAACAAACCCTCTCTACAGCTTTTAAGTTATTAACCTTTAGTTAAGTGTTCCAGTTAAGAGTGTGTTTAATGATTAATTAATATATTCAGCACTCAGGAAAAAGAAGTTAACAAAGAACACAGGTAGCCTTTGTGTCTCCCTAGACAGAAAGTACTTCAGAAATTCATCTCTCTCTAAAACAAAACAGAGATTTGGTTTTGTGAATTTGGGCACTGCAGAGATGAAAGACAGCTCAAAATGCTTTCCTTCAGATATACTGTTAAATATTCTATAAATTACCCTTATGTGGCACTTCGGATATCACAAGGAAGAGCAGTACAGTAATCTCAGTTTTTCTTTAGAATGAACAGTAATTTCTAACTCAAAATTCAGTTTATTTAAAAAGTTATCATAGCACTAAAGTGAGATCAAGCCTAATATACATGGAAATATTTTTAAATTTCCATGATTTTAAAATATTTGTGTCTCTTTGTAGACAGTCCTAGGTATGTCAAACTTCACCCATGACCAAGAATTTAACAATTTGTATTTTTCATTTATTTTTTCAGGGAAGCATGACTACATCAAAACTGCCCTTTATACTGGAAAAAGGATACAAAACATATGTGGCAAAATAAGCCACTAACACTTGAACGTAGAATGTGTCCTTGTATTTGGATAAGACTTTTCCCAAGGCCTTTGCATCATCCATATCTCTAGGAACCTTTATACATTCTCTTTCTTCTCTGGAGAGGGAAAAAAAAAGTAGGAATGAATGATGGAAATATAATCAAACAGTGTATTACAATTACTTACTTAATATAGAGATAATTAGATACGCTACATCACTAAATTACAGCTTCAGCAAACAAACCATGATTATTGTTGTAATAATGTTCTCAGATTAACACCTAATATTTACAGTGTGGTTTATATTAGAAAATCTCCAATTTTAGATATTTGCAACCCTTTTTTTTATTCAATACAATAATGTGCTTCTTTTCTAGGATTTTTTTTTTTTACCAAGTACCAATCAAAAAGCAATAATTACGCAAACCAAACCTTGGCAAGTGAAAGTGGCCAACATTTCAGCCAAAACCAAATGCAGCTGCCTCAGTTCTGGGGTCATAACAGTTGAAGTGCAGCAGGAGTGGCAGAACTTCACCTCACTAACAAATAAAGGTCTAAGGGCAAAACTCATGTCACACCTTAATCTGGTGCAACCCTGGGCAGCACAGTTGAGTGTCTTCGCTTCCTCTGTATCAGACTTAGGGATTGGGCTGTTGCCAACTGATCTTGTTGAGCAAGTTAGACAGAAAATTAACTACTAAAAGGGAAAAAGAAAGCTGTCAGGCAAGCAGGCTTCCACCTGTCAGCCTGCCTACCTTCCCAATACAAGTACTGGCTGCATCAAAAGGAGAAAAAGAGAAGGCAAAGCTTAGCTAGAATGGAAGAAGGATTTCCCCATTTGGTGACAGCCTCCAGTTTTACCAAGGCACAAGGAAGTTTAAAGTAAACCCAGCCTTAACCAAGCACACTCTGCCTCTCACCTGAAGAAGGTTAAGAACACAGTCAGTTACCATTGATAATGTGCCAGGGGGTTCCTCAAAACAGGGGATCTCAACTGTGCAACAGAAACCTCAGATAAAGAATATGTCATATCCCCATGCAGGCTTCTCTACAGTCTGATACTGAAAAGCAAATAAATTGGTAAATTAATCTTTCATAACATACTTACTCACTAAGTTGTGGGAAATTTTTATATACCAGGAACATAAGGAAAGCAGCTGATAAGAAGATGGACACTAAAATAAGAAGTGATGTCCGAGCTGATCCACCTTCTGCAAGAGCTTTCCCTGAAATTAAACATAAAACAAAGTTAGAAAAAACCCCAACACTAGCAAAGCAAAACATCAAAAAGCAATCCCTCACAACTTACAACAGATTTCAAGCTTATCCTTTAAGGGAATAAATATTAAAGTAAACCCTCTGTGGACATCATCTTCCCACCAATGTTTTCAATAACATTCATTGCTCCCATTCCCTGAAAGCTTTCAAACAACTTTAAAGTTTTTACACTGGCAAGGATCCCACAGAAGTCAACTTCTATGATCCACAATAATTTAAGCCTCAATTAATAAATACATTTGTAAAGAGAAAAAACAGAGCTAAACAGCGTAAGCCATACATATGTTTTCCTTTTTGCCAGAAATCTTCTGCCAGTCTAATTAACTAGGGATTTAACTTGAAGTTAAATTTCCAGGATGTACAATACAACTTTGAAACCTGCTCATTAACAGATTTGGGTTTTTTCCCCTCTAATGAAAGACTACCAGACGCAGCCAGTTAGGTGAGACACACTCATCAGAAGGAAACATGTAAAAACACACACACACACCAGCCTGTGATATAAAGATCACAGTTCCTAGACTTGGGAATTACACATATATTGCACTCGTGTGGATATATACATGTAAGTGCTTATTAGCCTTTAAATTCTTGTGTAGTGGAAGCAATGGGAATACAGTAAGTGATACTATGGCATTTTAGGCCGCTTTGTATTTTAGATTATTATCAAAATGACCACGTGCATGCAATACACTGATTAACACAAATGCAGCTACACGCATTAAGAATTTAAAACTAAAATGAACACTAAGTACTCTCTGCAGTCACACTGGGGTGTGTAGGTGAGCATGTATTAAACTGGTCTCTCCTCAGGCACTTTGAGGCTCACCCTCCTTCATACCCAGGGTCACCTGAAAAACACACTTAAGAGCCGAGGCTGTGTTTTCCCTCGCAGATGCTGCTGGGCACAACTACAATGCCAACACACTACACTCAAGCGGGTCACGCTGACATCTCACTGTTGTGAAATGCAGCGACAGGATGACGAAACCCACGGAGCCGGCTGGGCAAGCTGGCAATTTTATCGGCTTTTAAGGTTTTTTAGGTTTAAGGTCAGCGTGACCCCACAGGTGTGCACTGGGTCAGTCGAGGCCAAAGGCAGCATCCAGAAAGCATTTACAGCCACCGAATCACAGAACGGTCAGGCTGGAAGGGACCACAGTGGTCATCTGGTCCAACCTCCCTGCTCAAACAGGGTCATCCCAGAGCTCATGAAACAGGACTGCATCCACAGGGTTCTTGAGTATGTCCAGCGAGGGAGACTCCACACCCTCTCTGGACAATCTGTTCCAGTGCACTGTAACCGTGGTTATTCCGACACCATCTCCAAAGAGCAAAATAAATGACAGATAGATAGATAGACAGATAGATAAGCAACTTATAGGGCAAAAAAAGAAAAACACAGCCCCCTGTGCTTTCTGCCACTTCCACTTTCTGTACTTCAGCCGTGCCGGTAGTGGAGTAACACAAACAAGCACACACACAGACATGAAACCACACGTGTTCCCTCGTGCAGGGGAGAAGGGAAAGGGGTCGGTGCCCCATTTCAGCCCCCGCAGGGCGGGAGCCGCCTCACTCCACACGGACCGGGAGGGGCCCGGTCCGGCCGCCCCAGAGCCCGCGCGGGACGCGGCCGGTGCCCGAGGCGCGGAGAGGCACCGACAGTCGCCCCGGGCACCGACAGCCGCATCGGGCACCATCCGATGCGAGGGGAGGTCACCCCGCTCCCACCGCCCCAAGCCCCCGGCACCTTCCAGAAGCTGCCGCTGATGCCTGGCGCTCTCCGCCGCCGCCGCCTGGCAAGGCCCGCGCTCCGCCGCCCTCCGCTGCGCCATGGCTCCGCGACGCCCCGGGGCCCGGCGAGTCAGGGCCCGGGCAGGCCTCAGTGGCACCGGGAGCCGCAGAGAGCAGGACGCGGAACGGAGGACCCCGGGAGCCGCGGGCAGGAGGAGGAGAAGGAGGAGGCGGGACCGGCCGCTCCTCCTCTCCTCACCCCACCGGGTCGCGGCCGCGCTCCCGCCCCCGCCGCCGCCGCCGCACGGCGCATGCGCTTTTCTCGGGGCATTACGGCTTCGCTGTGGTATACGGGAGCACGTGTTGGGCTCCACGTCCTTGAAATGCAAGGGCGCGTTAGTGGCGGTAAATACGGTAACACCGCCTTCTGGCGTACCCATGTGGTAAATACGGTAACGGGGATGCGCTCCGTAGTGGTAAATACGGTGCGGGGCGGCCGTGTCCCAGCCCGGCTCCTCGGCCCCGGCTGTAGGGAAATCACATAAATCACATATTCATAGAGTCAATTAGGTTGGGAAAGACCTCTGAGATCATCGAGTCCCATCTGTGACCGAACACCACCGTGTCAACTAGACCATGGCCACGTCCGCTGAGTGCCACGTCCAGTCGTTTCTTGAACAACCTCCAGGGACGGAGACTCCACTGTCTCCCTGGGCAGTCTATTCCAGTGTCTAATCGCCTTGTCTGTGAAGAAATTCCTCCTGATGTCCAACCTGAACCTCCCCTGTCACACGAGAGGAGGTTCAAGAGGCTGTGTCCTCTTGTCCTGTCACTCATTGCCTGGGAGAAGAGCTCGATCGTCCCCGGCTATAGTTTCCTTTCAGGGAATTGCAGAGAGCGATGAGATCCCCTCTGAGACTCCTTTCCTCCGGCCTGAACACCCCCAGCTCCCTCAGCCGCCCCTCATCAGACCTGTGCTCCAGACCCTTCCCCAGCTTCGTTTCCCTTCTCTGGTCACACTCCAGCGCCGATCGTGCCAGAGAGCAGCGGGATAAAACCCGTCTGCGAGCTCGTTTTCCCTCGGTAATGGCTTTACGCGGTGAAGGCAGGGGGATCTCCCCTCAGGGAGCGGGGGGCGGGAGCCCCTCGGCGCCTCTGGCGGTGGAAGAGTGTCGGGCTTTCAGGAAAAGGGGAACCTTGTTGGATTCTCCCAGTCAGGCTTTTAGTTTTTTGTCGGTTTGTTCCTCTCTTTTGAAAAGAAAGCTTATTTCCCTGGAAGAGGGAAAACTCCTCTAGCAGCCCGGGGATTTTTATCACGTCACTTTCTGTCAGTAAGAAGGTTTGAAATCCCGCAGAAAAGCCAGCGGGGCATGTCCCAGTGTGCGCAGATTCCTTGGCGTTCAAGCCGAATGTGACCTCGGAGCACCTTTCCTCGTGCAATCTTCTCGCAGCAGGAGAGCCCTGAATCTTCCAAATGCCCGAGCAGCACAGAGTGTTATAGGAAGAGTTCCCCAGGGAGAACGCTGGAACCCTGCGGACAACACACATTGCAGAAGCTTCTGGACAGAGAGAGGTACGGTGACACCCCCTCGTCCCTTTTCCAGCTGTGTCTGCTTATAAATGTTCAACCCCTCCTCAGGGTCTTCCAGAAAGGAAGCTCGCATGGGAAAGCTGGTCACTCAGATTTAACTTCAGCCTCGTTTGTTTGATCACTCCACCTTTACACCATGACTAAACAGCTCTTAGGATTGTTCATGCAGGATCCAGCAGATCAGTTATTTCATAGCAGTGGTATTTACAGATTGTATTTCCCAAGATCACAGATGTTTCCAAAGCAGTGAGGAAGATGCAGGTCAGCACACAGCAGAGCTCTTAGAAGCACGTCTTTATTGCTATGTGTACAAAACTCGCTGGTGTTACACTGCAAGTGTCTACAGGAAGTTGATGATTCATTTAAGATCTAGTCTAATATGCTCTTACACAAGAACAGCTCCTGCCAAATCCAGTGGCAGGAAATAATCCAAACTATAAATTGTGGTCAGATTCCACATAAAGCTTCAACTCATGAGCAGATTCTATGTGAATCTGTAATTTACTCAGAATTTATTTATTTTAAAATCAAACTATTTAAAATTATGTCATTAAATAATATAATTAGCTCTTTTAATATTTGCAATTGATAATTCAGGAATTTAGTGCCTTGTGAAGCCATTCAGGCCTATGAACTTGCTGCTCTGGGAATTGATGCCAGATGAGGGAGTCCTTTGTTTTTTCAAATCCTTTCACTAGAAAATTGTGCATACTAGCAAGATTGGAATTGCTGACACTGTAGAAAACAGCATTTTACCCCCTACTGTAAATGCATATGATGTTTGTCATATCTTTTTGATGATTGCTTCTGATTCTCCAGGTAAAACAACTCAAACACTGGGACTTCTTTCTTGTCTGGCTAACTTCTGACAAAGCACCAAATAGATACTAAACTGAAGAACATTTGAAGAAAAATTGGAAATCAGATTATTATGCAGAGAAATCTTTACTAAGTCATCCTGAAACAGAGGAGGAGGATGCATACTGAACGATATAAATAAAGTAAGTACAACAATTTAAAAGCTGTAGATTGTAAATGCTGCAAGGTCTGTCTCTCATTTTGGTGAGGTAGATTGTTCGATGGGGTATGAATCCCAGTTTGGTGTGGCTTTTGTTCAGTAGCCACTCAGAGACAAGGAGTTGGGGCAGAACCTGCTCCAGGGGATGTCTGATTTCTCATTAACCTGATCTGTATTGTGTAGCCCCTCTGTCTAACCCAAATGCAGGTAAACTGTCACACAGACCCAGCAACTTCTGATTCTTACTGAATTCTCTGCAGTTCCCCGGCCCAAGACACCACTGTAAAACGCCCAACAAGCAATTTCAACAATGCAGATTTGCTCCATGTTTCCCCTTCCATTTAGTAGAAAGCACATGGCCTGCAGGTGATTCCCAGAATGCTGATTCTGCAGTAAGCTCACAGTGTTAGTATATGTCTCATTAAAAATAGAGAAGATAACTCTAATCACCTCACTGTTACGGAGCTCCAGCTCTCTGAATTGCTGCCAGAGTGAACTTTAAGGATTCATTAACTAGATCACTTTGCCGTGGATATGTCCTGCACAAATTATATTTGTTAGACTGCATTATCAGGAGACCCTAAGACTGTTCTTCACTTGTTCCTGGTTCCCCTTGCTTGGGGGGGGGGGGGAGGTACTGCTGGTGTGAGTGTGTTGTCTGTTTTACTAAACTTTGAAACTGTCAGTGGCTTTTAATATCTGCTGATAA
This sequence comes from Pardalotus punctatus, assembly GCA_013400915.1. NCBI lineage: Eukaryota > Metazoa > Chordata > Aves > Passeriformes > Pardalotidae > Pardalotus > Pardalotus punctatus. Next base: position 164,350 of record VZTX01011993.1, read on the forward strand.
TTTGAATAGTCCCCTGCAAAGATGTCCGCACCTAACAAATGTCAGCAGAACCTCCGCATTCACTGAGGAAAGAATACATGGGGAAGTCTGGGGAATGTTCCTTAGTTGCTCACTCGGTTAATCAAATAATTCAGGAACACTATTTAGAAGATTAACTTAGATCTATTTACTGGAAAGAAGGCAAGGAATGAAAAATACTACCATAGGCCACATCCCATAAGTGTTAAGAGGATGAAGAGTTTCAGCAACTGGAACTCAATATCAAGGAAATTTTTGACACATGGTTGAGATCAGTACAGCCAGGAACAGCTTCACACTGCAGCTCACTGGGAACAATAGCTGCAGGCTAAAAAATAGATTTACTCTTGTCATGCATAAAGTATCCCCTAAATATAATGTATAACTTAAGAAACAGCATAAAACCTGCTATGTTTGTGGAGCATCTTTCTAAGCCTCACCTGACAGGGAGCACACACTGCAGAATGCTTTGTTCAGCAGAGAAATGAGAGAAGTGCTCCAGTCTCCAGTTGGAGTTTGCTCAGTGACATTACCAGTGGGAGCAGCACTCTCTGCACTTAGAGGCTAGAGACTAAATGATCTTTATATGAAATGTTTTTTGGAAAATGTACCTTAAACTCAGGGTGTGAGTTCTTTCAAATTATCTGTGAACCAAAAAGCAAAAGGTTTTTCTAACCTGCTGGGAAGTAACAAAATAGGCTCACATCTACCAGGCCAGCAACTAAGTGGTCAGCTCCATGAAGTCACTTCCTTCTGTGGGTGGCTGGATAAAATGCTTTATTTTTGTCACACTGAAAGAGTTGTCTCCCCTCAGCACAAAAACCTGTGTTTGCCTCTTTTGCAAATCACTCCTAGATGGACTTATAGAGCCCATGTCACATGGCTGAGTCACTGACACTGCTGATTCTTCGTGGACTGAGTCATGCTAATTGTCAGCAAGAGGAAGGAGGATGAGAGACTGAAGTGATCCTACTCCTGAGAGCTTCTAGCTGAAAATGGTAAAAACCAGGAACATTAATCAACAAGTAAATAATATGTATAATTTCTTGAGGAGAAGTGTAGATTTAGAACCCTTTTCTCTGTCTTCCCCTATTATTGGCTTATTTCTGACCACCACAAAGCAAATGGCATTGTTTTAACTTTTTTTTTTTGTATAAATATGGCAAGAAGTTAAACCTCGAACATTTATTGTCATTCTACCTAAATTCTAATTTAAACCAGATAAACCTGTGTACTTGGAATTGAGCTTGTGTGTTTTACAGTGGTCATACTTTCATTAGTTATGGTAAAGAATTTGGAGGATGTAACTGGAGAGTAACCATTTGCACAGGAGACAACTTTGGGTGGAATTCACTGATCAAAATTAACAGAAAAATGTCACCAACAAATGAGGTTAATAGAAATAAGCACCTATTTGAAGCTGTTTGTGTTAATAAAGGATTAGAAATTTCTTGGAGCCCGGAGGAGAGTTAATGAAAGCTTTCATTTATAAAAGTCAGTGGTCAAGGACAGAAGCTGAAAAATTACTAAACAGCAAATGAGAGCAGAACTTGTAAGCATTAAAATGAGTTTAATCTGATCTCAGGGATCATAAGTCAGATTTGTTTCTCTCCTGGTATTTTTTTATAGCAGGTATGTTTTGGAACCCCTATTGTCCAATTTTTGTACAGTTGTACATTTTGGGTGGATCCTGCACATATGTACAGACAATATACACAAATTTATGTACAAGTGTACAAAGTGCAAATTTTTAATAGTGTGTGCCTATTTTTGTTAATGCTTAATTACTTAGAAACACAGGAAAATAGATAACTATGATGCTTCTATTCCAAATAGAGCCAGATTCTCAATTCTGATGCACCTCTTGTTCCTAATTAATAGTTAATAAACCCCTTTAATAGCCAGTCTTTCTTTTTTTTTCCCGTTGAATGTCTCAGTGGTGTGCACCAAATGGGGAAAGAAACTTTTCTGGTCAGTCTGCTCATATCCTCTATTTGAATGCAAAAAACCCCAGGAATTAAAGGTTATTTTGTCTTCCTGCAAGTCGGGAGTGAAATATAAGCTGTAATAAGCTTATGCCATCCCAGCTGAGGGACATGGAAGCTCCGTCAGCTTCCTTAAAAGTAGTTCTAAACTTCAGAGGCCTTACTTCTGAGTCTGTTTTTTTCCCAGGCTTGGAAAGCACTTTCTCTAAAAAGTCAAACCTCTTATTAAAAATACTGATAACACAGGGAGTTCTCATCACAGTACAAGGAACCTCCTGGCAGCAATAACCAACTTAGTGTTCGTAACAGGAAGAGGGATGAACAGCTCTATCTCCCTCTGTAAATCTCCTCATCCCAGCTCTTAGTCTGACCTGCAGCATCTGAGTTCTGGGAATGAGCTCAGCCAATGTCAGCTCCTTAAGACAGGTGGCAAGTGAAGCAAAAATATTTCCAAGGCAAGAAAATATTCCTGGCACCTTATTCTTGCTTAGAGTCTTCTTCAAAGCTCTTTGGGGTACCTGTGGAGCACAGTAGAACCCACACAGAGCAGAGTAGAATGTGATTGGGGGAGGCCAAAAGGAAGGCAGCGGGAGAGGAGAGTGGGATGTGGAGCTGCATGGAGAGTCAGTCCTTGATTGACTCAAAAGCAGCTGCACTAGATGTCAGCTATGCAGCACTGCTCTGCAGCTGAGGTATTTATAAGATGGTGTTTATTGCTTGTGATAACTATCACAGTTGTAAATTTCTGTGCAGAGAATGCACAGGCCCTTATCTCAGGATACACCCATTAGTCATGATTCATATTTAATACTAGAGTAGGATTAAATGTAATGATCAAATTTATACCCTGTCTGAAGCTGAGTTTATACTAACATAGTTGAAAATTCAAATATTCCTGCAAGGAGGAATATGGTCCTTCAAGGATTCCTTCTAATTTATAGCATTGGTGTAGCTGGACATACCTGTCTGCAGGGCAGAAGTTCCCAAATCTAAATTATTCCATGCTGATAACACCATCTTTAATCTGATAAAAGACCAATTTTAATTTCTCTTTAGATACTGTTACAGATTCTGCCTCTACAAATGTGGAATTGAAGTTTCAACTCAGTTAAACCAAAGGTTGTTGTTGGTCTGGAGAACAAGCTTCAGGCCATCTCCCAGTGTTGAACACACAGTGGGGTGTGTAGCTTTAACAGTGTCTAATCTGCTGGAGTAATGACAGAAATTAATGCTGCAGAGTGCAATCAAGATTTTTGTTTAGCTACTTTTTCTACTGTTCTCAAAAAGGCCCAAGTAGAACAACCTGCTGGAACTCATCAGGATCTGAATGATCTCCTCTTGCTTCCAGGTTCTTAAAAAGTACACAAGGGGTCAGATCATTTAAATTGTCTATTGACATTTCTGAGTTTTGTTTGTTGACTGTAGGTAGGTTAAGCAGGTTGCACTGTCATAAAAACAGTTTTCTTTTATTTTAATTTGCCCTGATTTGAGGTCCTAACTCTGTACCCTAATGTTAAAAATGAAGCTAGATGCAAAAATGTGTTTCTAAAAGAATAATTGAAAGGAACAAGATGTAAAGCAGAGAGTAAACACTGAGAAAGGTTAAAAATTAAAATTCGAGATCTGAACAGTTCAGATTCCTCGTTTATTCTACAGGCCTTGGAATGTGGTCTTTCCACAGCACACCACTTGGCTACCTGAACTGGGTTTTCAGCAGAAATGTCCATCAGCCAATTGCCTGAAGGTATTGCAGAGTCAAGTGGTTAAATTACCAGCGACCATGTCCTGCTCTGAGTGCAGTCGCAATCATTCTTTGGTGTCAAGTGAATGCATTTGGCTTGGAAAAGGAGGTACAGATCAGCAGTAAAGGCACATAGTTTTGAGAAACAGAACAATAAAGTGCAAAATTAACACTTGCTTCAGTGTTATTAATTACCTAAATAATAGAATGCCCTTAAGGAATGTTATGGTAGCCATGCCTGGCAAAGGAGAAATTATAAAGATAGAGCTTTTCAGAAATGCTGAGTATCTGATTTCAGACCTCAGCTTCTCTGAAATTCAGGTTTAGAATGTCTCAATTTAGCCCTGGGTCATGTGACAAACACTGTGTTCCTTGGGTTTTCTCTTCCGGGAATATATTTCTCTCTTACCTAGATAACATTATAAACAATGTTACATCATCACAGGACGGGAACACATTCTGATCTGACGGCAGGAGCAGCCTGTTTCCTATGACACAAGGCCTTACACACTTACTGGGTAATGCCACAGGCACTGGTTTAATCAACCTGCTTCCAAATTTAACAGTTCGAAGCTCTGCTGCTTTTAGTGTTGATTCTGGATCTCTACTTGTCGTCAATGTACCCAAAACCATAGCAGCTGGATGATCCAAGCCATTCACTGCTCATGCTTGCAGAGAAAGTTGCTTTCGTTGACAAGGAGGATCATTGCATTTGATTGAAAATTTCTTTTATTTTAAATTATTAAGACAGGAAAAAATTTAGGATCTTTGAAAGTGCAGATCAGACAAAGGCTTGGGAAAAAAGTTACATGGTAGTCAGACAATTGGTTCAGGAAGAAAATGTGGAACAATTCTGATGGGGAAAGGAAGATGGAGAAGTGTGTTCAGGGAAGTGGAAAACAGCCTGAAGAAGAAAGCAGAATGAGGAAAAAGGAGAAGTAGGAACACTCAGTATTACTTTAAAAAAAACAAAACTTCCAGAGAACAAGTTCAGAACTTCCAAATATTTCCCGTATTGTAAGAACTCCCTGCAACCTTCAGATAAATTGCATTAATTGCATTTGAGACTAGAAGGGAAAAAGTTCTTTCCTGTTACGATGTGTTTCACAATTCACAATTTAAGAATGCATGGTCTAATCAGAATATGTGCAAATGCCATGCTGTATTTTGTCCTAGATTGCTTTTTCTGTGACACAAAATGTCTGCAGTGAGAGTGTTCAGTGTTTGTCCTGATCTGGCCTCTAAGGTCTAAGTTCTTGCAGAAAACGACCATAAAGAGTGGGCCAGTAACAAGGTGACAAGGAACAAACCTTTCACCCTTGCTGTATACAGCCACACCCACAGTTAATTTTTCAAGAAACATATTCAGATCACCATTAAACCAGTAGTCTGCAATGGAAAATAATTAAAATTCAGAGCAAAATCAGAAGGGTCAAAATGTGATTTAATTGAACCATTTTAGAAAAGCTACCAACATTCTGAGAAATTATTTGCTGTATGTGTATTCCTATGGGAAATTATTAAATTAATTGAAAAGCTTTGATATGACTGATAGCACTTACCATCATAATAAATGAGCATCACAAAATCAGTTGTTAATCAGGATTAGAGATTAAATGGGGACAGTCTGGTAAGAATAGACTCTTTTCACCTAAGGCAGTTATGTGAAGGAAAACTCTTCATTTCAATTTTGAACATTATGTATCTGGTCCTAGAGAATTTTCCAGCCAGATACCTTGGCTGAATGCAGAAATCCAGATCTACAAATATCTATAAGGAAATTTGCATGTTTTCTACTGCATGCAATACTAGTTCCCTTTTGCCTGTGGATAGACCACAGGATCAGTTTTTTGTCTGTTCCCTGAAACAAAATTGGCTAAAACTAGTGACTACAGAAAAGAAGTGTCAGGTGCTTGTGTAAGACATTCTTAATTAATATGATGTAATAGTTTCTGAATGAGCAAGACTAACACAAGACAAAATAAAAGGAATCTAGAGGAAGATTGATAAGTTGTTTTATAAGAACTACAAGAAGCTGGTGTGCCATTATTCTGTAGAAATTCTGATTGTAGCTGAACCAGCATGTTTGCTTTTGGAGTTACTTGCTGTACTGGCAATACAATATCATCCAAATGTTTTAATAAACTTTAACCTTGATTCAGCTGTAGCAATTAATTATTTTATCTTGTCAACCTGGCAGAAACATGAATGAAAATTCATTTCACATTCTCGAGTGAGGAATCCTTTCTGCTCAGGAAAGGCTGGGAGTGGAACAGCACGATCCTGGCAAGCAGGAGCCAAGGATTATGAGGAGCGCCTAGAGGAAGCTGACACAGCTCCTTGCTATCCTGAGAACATGATGTTGTCCTGCATGCATCATTTGTGTGCCTTCCAAAGGTGAAATGGGGGGCAAGTATTTTCCACCTTGTTACTTCAAAAAACACCTGGAAAAGACATGGAGTCTTGTTCAGACAAAGACATGGGTACTGGCAATATGTTTCTCTTGTTTCCTGATTTGCCTGGCTGTTGGCTACCAAGAGCCTGGAAGCCATAGAATGTGAATTTGTGAGCAGCTACTCCTGCTGTTCCTTTTATTGCTCTACATAAACAATTAGTGGTGCACCCACAGTCACCAGGAAACACAGATGTGTGTGCACAGCTAGAGTGGAGTAATATCAATTTTATCACTTGTTTTCATATGTGTATCTCTTTAGCAATTTACACATGGGTCAGAGTAAGTCCTAAGGTTACACTTCCCAGCATTATGACTGCTTTTGTTAAATTAGAAAATACCAGTATTTAAAACAATATAGCCAAATAGAAAACATATTGATCGCATTTGCACAGCAATACAGAATTGTAAAGATTTGCAAGGAACAAAACCTATGAGTCTCCTAATAAAAATACTAATCAGATAGCATTTAAAATACAAATAAAAGAAGAAAATTAAGGTAAGTTGGTATTATAAAAAGTGTATTTTTAATACACTCAAATTTTGTTATTTATCTTTGCTTTATCTAGGAAATCTCCATCATTTTCAACTCTAATTTTGGGGGTTTTGACTCTTTTAACATAAGCAGCTATCTAAGATTTAAGATCTATAAAACCATTTCTAATAGCAAAGTAACTTCATGAAGAAGTAAGGTAGTTGTATGAAACATTATTTATTTTAAAAAGGTATTAAAAGTTGTGATTCACTCAGTGAATCAGGAATCAAACCGAAAAGCATGTTTTTTTTAGTACTTGTAAGTAAACTTTCCAGTCTATTTGCTGCTACAAACTCTATCTCATCTCATCTCATCTCATCTCATCTCATCTCATCTCATCTCATCTCATCTCATCTCAGTTTTTCTTCCAGTCATCTGTGAGCACTTCCTTGTATACCCCTGGGTCTTTTTTAAGCTTCCTCTTGGGCAGACAGAGAATTCACCCAGCAATAGGAGGTCTACTCTCTTTGCAGCCAGACCCAAGAAACACACTTGGCTCTGTAGCTCCAATTCTTCACCTGCCCTCTTCTGCTAACACAGTTGTGATTACCTCAGCTGTATATTCTGTAAAGCAACCAAAGTGGTTTTATTTTTTTCCTTGCATAAAAGACTCATTTTCTATCTACCTGCTCCCCCTGCATTAAGCAGAAATCCAGTAACTTTACTCTGTGAGTACTTTGCTTCGCAGGCTTCTAAGGTGGCACACGTCCCAAACACAGGTGTGTCCTGGAGGGAACTGCCTGGAGTTGTGTGGACTGGAATGAGCTCACAGGCTGAATGCTGTGCTACTAGATTACTGAAATTCTTAATGTGTGTATGGAGTTCCTTGCAAATGAAAAGCTCTGCCTCAGTGCTGAGAATTTATTCTGAGTGAATTTTTAATATAATAAAATCCTAATCCTGTTCTACTGTACTCACTATGTAATAAATTTAAATGGAAACAGGATACGATTATAAAGATGAAAATTATTCTAAACAGGACTAACTTGAACTCTCTGTCTTATTAAATATAATGAAATATTATAGTGTGATAAATGTACATATAGATTGCATAAGCCTCACCTGCACACATATTTAGTTATACAACTAAAGTTATAGCTTAAATACACTTCTTTACTCTTGAAATTTTAGAAATTTTTGCCTGCTCCCAGCTTGAGTATTTACACAACTCTTTCTGAACAATTCCAGTTTATTGTTGCATCTTGACTGTAAAAACTGCATTAGAAACCTTGTGTTTTAAAAATTAGCATCTGCTTGAACATTACTAAATCAGATACACACCCCTTACACTTAAAGTTTCTTTAAATTTGCTTCCTCAAAAATGTAGTCAGCATTACATTTGATTCACAGCTGTCCATTTGAGGAACAATCATAAAAAATAAATAAGCTTGGGGTCCTATCTAAGGAACTGTAAGGAAAGGACATACTTGTTTCTTTGCAAAAATAAAATAAACCAACTCCCATAATGCATATAAATAGATATTCTTGGAGAACTCCGTGATCACAGGCATTATTCTGAGGTCACACTGTAATTCTGTGATCCTCAGCACGAGTTTTCATTTCACAATAGTATAACCCATTCCATTGATGCCTTTGTAACTTCTGTGCTTGTGCAACTGAATAAAAAATGTGAAAAGAACATGAACTCTGAGTGTCATCTTAGTGCCACAAATACCAGCTACTGTCTCCTGCTTATCTCTCCAGGGTGTCACCAATCCACCATTCTGCAGCTTTGTAAGTGGCATTTTCCCTCAGGGCCATGAAATATAAATAGACAGGGTGGAAAAGAGAGCAAGAGGGAGGAGGAGGAGGTGAAACTGCCGTAGGTTACAGACACTCTTGCTCCACTGTCTGTTGCACAGGGCCTGAAGCATGTTGTGGGCTGGGTTAGCTGGACTTTCACATAAGTGCAAACTGAGCCTTCAGGGGCAGATAAATCTAACATGAAAGCAAACAGCAAAACCCAAAACACTATGCAGTTCACCATCACATTATCTAGTCCAACATCCTGTATAAACTGGCAGTTCAAGTTTTATGCACATGTGTTTTATTAAAACCCTAATCTTGTTAGTTTGACTGAAGAACAGATTGTGTTTTTACTAAAACATATTTTCCAGAATTGCATACAGTCTCATTTGGAAAAAAGAAAGCACCAATTACTGTCACTGGGAATTTTCTTCAGTGACTCTCTAGTTTCACCTGTTAGATGTTTGTTCCTCTTACAACTTTCTTCACTAAAGAGCTGTTCAGTGCCCACTATTGTCTTCTTGATCTTTCTCTTTTTCCTCACCTTGCTGTCCAGAGTTAACTGATAAAAGTAAGACTTGACAAGGGAGTCCTGCATCTTTGAAGAGATGTTTATTAAGATGTTCAATTTTTCTGATCTCAGAAGAATCATACATCAGAGACTTTTGTATTTCCTGGTTTTGTTTGCTTGCCTATTTGCTTGTTTTTAATTTTTTAATTAAACCATGGGTCTAAAAGCCCTGTAAAAGCTCCAAGAAAGCTCTATCTCCTTGGCATTTACTCAGGACCTTAATATGCTTGGCTCTATTACAGCAACTGTTTCTTTGCTGCTTCGTCTCAGCATTGCTACTCCTGCTGTTCCACTTGCAGATACTTCCACCAGCTAATGGCCAAATCTTGTTTTCAGCATCTGTCCCCTGGGAAACCTGTTTGGATATGGGGTTTAGCATCTGCTCAAGCCTTGCCATCTGGCTGGAGGGGGTGGGGATGGCTCCTGCTTTTTTTTTTTTTGGTGGAGTGAAGCAACTATTGAGCTCATGGCTACATAAAGGAGCGTAGTGCTTTCCATGCTCAACAAAATTCTGAAGAAATTTCAGCTAAGTTCTTCTTAGGGATGAAGCCAACACCCAGCTGACTAAAGGGGATTAAAGGGAGCTGTGAAATCATGGAGTGAGCAGGCTATGGCATCCTGATCCCTTGTCTAGATCCAGCCCAAAAGCAGGGACTGCCCTTACACTGCCTGCTAAATCTCTGTCTCAGCACAATAGTAGTGACATACAGCAACCAAGACTCCTCACAACTTTTGTTTTAAACCTAACTGGACATTTCAAGTAGGTCCTACACAGATGAAGAGAATAAACTCTTCATCTCAAGTAACTTTTGGGGATATTTTATGCATTGCAATTTATAAATACTTAAAAACCATAAATGCTGGTGTTATTCTCCGGCAATGGAGCATGTGTCTCTCCCCATCAGAGGGAGCAACAAACCACTTCCCAACTCCTTCTCTTCAGACCTCTGTTTTCAACTCAAGGATTGCAGTAAGTCTTTTGCCACAATGTCCTGCTGGGAGCTCATGCCAGCCTGCATGGCCATGGTATCCCGGATGATCCTTCCAATCTTTTGTTTTCTGTTCTTAAATCTGTAACTTCACATTTGGCTGTGTTAAAGTGCATTTCTGTTTCTTTTTCATGTTACCCTCTTGTCCTATCCACAGAGGATTGTTTTGCTAGTCTTGTGTTATCCTCATAATGATTTGCAGTGATTTTTATATATATTTCAAAACTGCCTGAAGTATCAAATAGAGAGTCTGATAGTAGTATCAGTAGAAAACCAATAGAAATTGGCCCCTTAAATAATCACTCTTCACTTATCACCTTTTAAATGAGAATTGTAATTTAGCCAGTTCTCAATCCTTTCAGTGTGTGCTCAGGGTCATAGCCTGGTATATTTTAAAGCAAAGAAATGTATTGTGCACCATTTCCCCAGCCAAACTAGAGAACTCAATCACCTTTGTTTGATGATTTTACACCAAAATACGTTATCATGTTTAATTTTGTAGTTTCATATTTGAATCCCACTTCAGTTGTTTGTTTTTTTAAGATTAATATAAATAGTTATTAGCAAACTTTGCACATCAGCACAATATTTCTGTGCATACCTTTTTGCTCCTGTTGCCATCTTTGACTTAGCAGAAGTAGCTCCAGGATAACTTTGGGTGCTGGTGATTCATCCATTCACTCCTGTCCAAACTCCCTTTGGATCTGTAGGACTGGTTAAGTACCTTCCTGTGCAAGTATTTTTTTCCAAATCCTGGGTTGATATTTGGAATGCTGTTGATGCAGGAATACACTCTGCATAGCTGGAGTCAGTTTGGCTGCTGTCAAATCTGTTCCAGCACAGAACAGCTGATAGCAGCATTTATCAGTTACTGTCTTTGGGTGGTTGTTTTTTTTAATACATAGATGGCATAAAAAATTGTGCAGAATTCTTTAGCAACATCTGGTGAAAGCACCCAGACCTGGTGATCTTTGATAGCTGTGCTCCCTTTATATATGATTTCTGGCTTTTCACTGACAGTAGAGAGAATGGTACCCCAGAAAGGCACAGAGGCTAAGCAGCGCTCCACAGTCAGCTCCAAGGAGCATATTACTTTATTAAAGCTGACAAATATTGTCTTTGTTATTATTCCAGCTTTCCAGGGAAAGTACACATGACTGCTAACGCCAAGACAGACAGTCTATTGAGAGCATGTTTATCTTCAGGGGTAATTGAGACCATTTGCATCCGATGTTTGAGGCCTGTGCAATACCACATCTGCCCTTTCTGAGATAATTTGAGAGGCTCCGTTCTCCCACAGCAGCCTGAGGTTGTCTATAAGCATTCCTACACTGGGCAGCTAATCCCTGCAGCACATACACATTTTTTTTCTGTTCTGAGACCAAGAATTTGATGACGCTTATCTGGCTAAAAAACATACTTCTCTCCAATGTTAACTCTTGTGATTTGAAATTTGACTTCAAAATTAAATTTTGCTATCAACTCATCTGTTGCATCTTGCAAGATATTTATTCATGTCTCCTTTGTTTGCTAAACAGGTTTGGCCAAAGTCCTCACTAATTGCTGTGCTGTGATGGGTAGGCTTAAAGTCTCCTTTGTCCTGCTAACACTGTTCAAAGAAAGTATCTGATGGAAGGGGGTATACTTATTTAATCCTGAAAAAAATGTCAATGTCAAAGATGCCACAGCTCACCAGTCCCTTGTACTTTGAAGTCAGTTGTCATCTGTTAGGTTGCTCCACTGAAACTGCTGCTGTGTCAGTTTTCTTCCATCTTTACTATTTCATCTCTCTCTAAACTACCCACAGGAAATGTAATCCACCAACAAATTGTTCAGATTTGTGATAAATTCTTTTTCAGCCTCATGGATGCTTCTTAAATTTGCCTTTCTGTCTACATGAAATGTCCATCTTGACTGAATCCTGCATTTCTTTTCTGTGAAGCATTTGTACAATTAATCCTGCTGTGAAGTTAGCTATTGTTATTACTTCTGGGCAAGCAAGGATGGGAGTACAAATGTCCTTGGCAATGCAAACATTCCTGGACATATAAGGTTTTCTTTTACAGAGTACTCAGGCTGGACAATTGCTTACACATTCTTTTGCACAACTTTTTTTTGTCCCACTCACTTTTGTATCCAAACAGGAACAGCTCTGGCACAAACTTCTCTAGCCACAGCACCTCTGCTGACAACAGCTCACAGCCCATTGTTCTTTTCTTTGCAGCATTTTACATCTGTACATCTGACACAGAGCATTATGCACAACCAGCACGTCATGAACCCTCTGTCCTTTGAAGCACTTATTTTTATTTTTAGAGAAGATATATTCTGTTTCCTAAGTTGTTGGATCAGCTTCGTACCTAAGTTCTTCCTGGCTGGAGGCATTATTGCTTTGCTCCTTTGATACAAAGAGCATTGAGATTTGATCTTGTTATCTGTGCTGTGACACAAAAGCAGGGAAGAGTCTTTGTTGAAGCATTTTGTAATGGTATTGAACCTACAGGTTTTTTTTTAACATTTTGTGCATCATCTAGAATTGGAGTGTGACTGCAGATCTGGGCAACTTATAAAAGAACAGCATATGACATCATGTCCCAAAATTATGCCACATTGCCACTTGGGTCATCTGGGCCTATATGTCTCCTGTGCTTAGTTAGAAAGGCAGACATTTGTTGCCACTTCACAGTTTAGTTTCATAAATTAGTTGCTCATTTTCACACTTGTAATAAGAAAAAGCTACATAGTGTAAATCACAGTTTTTAGCATTATGTAAGAGAAAAAGAAAATAACAACAAACCAGTAGCAAGAGAAACAGGTTTTAGTCCAATGACAATCACGGAAAAATTACTGATTTGGAAAAATTATGTACAAAAAGCAAGTCTGTTAGGCTGTTCCTTATATACAAAGGCACTCTAGATAAGCCTAGATTTCCTGAAACTGTTTTACTATAAAGAGATAGTGCACTGTATCAACTTTCTAAATTTTATAACTTTTAAATTTTGTTATTTTCTGTATTTGCATTTTTGCTTTTCTCTTTGATATGTGCTTTCATTTCAGAGTCATTCCAGGATGGGGTGTTTGTGAGTTTTTTTTCTTGATGGTATTATCTGACTGTTCAATAAATTCCTCTCACAAAAATAACTCCCAAAATTTCAAGTACATCACTGCATGCCATCCCCCAAGTGAAGGCATGACAGTGAATGACTGTATACTGCCAATTAAATTTACAACTCACCAGCTTATAAATAGCATTGCTCATTTTATCATGACTACTCACGTAAGTGAAATTACTTCAGTGCTCAAATGCTCATAGGAAGCATTTGAAGTGACTTACAGAGGGCCAGGTTAAGCAGTTCAGTTCTGACTCTGTGACTGAGGCAAGGCCTCCAGAATCACTGAATCATGCAATCGTCATGGCTGGCAGAGACCTTCAGGATCATCGTGTCCAACTGCCAACCCAGCACTGCCCCTGTAACCCCTAAACCACTAAATCAAATCACCCAGCAGCCGTTTCAGATGCTTCTTGAGTCTGGGCAACGTATTCCATTGACGGACCACTGTGACAGTGAAAAATTTTTTTCTAACATCTAATCCGAATCCCTCCTGACTCAGTTTAAGGCCCTTTCTTCGAATCCTCTGCAGGTACAGCAGGAGAGACCGGCCCTCACCTGGCTACACCCTCCTTTCAGGGGGTGTTGAGAGCGATGGGGTCCCTCCTGAGCCCCCTCTTCTCCAGGCTAAACACCCTCAGCCGCTCCTCATAAGACTTCCTAGACCTTTCACGAACGACAGCTCTGTTTATAGAGATTTTCTGACAAAACTTGGGCACATCTTTGGGATTTTTACTTTCTTCTTTCCACCCCCCC